>SJYX01009988.1:191394-252076 GCA_006410675.1 Oreotragus oreotragus | reverse complement strand
TGGGGGTGGGGAGTCAGGGAGTAGTGGGGATAAGGAGTCAGAGAGTAGTGGGGGCAGGGAGAAGGGTTTGTATGCAGGAGTTTGATTAAACTCGTTTGACTTGGATTACTCAGAAACTTACCAATTCTAGTTGTATTTATTAGTAGATAGATTTTGCATATGTCTTAAGCATATATAAATGTATAAACCTTTAAGTATTTGATATTTATAAAATTATGTTTTCAAATGTGACCTTTAGTGTTTTATGCTTAGTTACTTAATGCAATCTATTTTTCTGGGCAAAGCCTGAACAAGTGAAAAGGGGAGGCTGTCCTTCTCCCTGGCTCAGTGGGCTCTGCCTGGGAAGTGCGCTGCTGCCTATCTGTGAGGCCATGACCTTCATTTGGGAGTGGCTCGCCCTCATTTCAGGCCCTGTGACTTGGAAAATGGCAACAGTCTTGTAAACACAGGTACATGGTAGGAGGAAAAGAAGCATGACCAACTGCAAAGTGAAGAGACTAGATTTTCAGAGGCAAGAGAAGGGGACATAAGAGAGCGTGTGAGCTTGGCATGGGGGAGGAGTTTGCAGAGCATTTTCAATAGCTGCTCTGGGGTTGGGTTACCTAATGAGAGTGGTAGAGATGCAGAAAAGATTTCTTTTGTCTTATGTATTCTATTCCCATGTGACATTTTCCCCTCCAAATATGGAAGCAAAGATTTGAATTATACTCTGTAAGACACCATGGAAAAACTGAACAAATGTTTTGGCCAACCCAATACATGTTTAGAGAGTTGAACTATATAGTGAGCTGGTTTCATATTACGGTTGAAAAATTTCTAATTCAGCAGTGGTCTCCAAAATGCCTGACTGGCAACGCTTTGGAGTCAGTTTAAGGAACTAACATGTAAGTGGACAAATTAGTGTGTTGTGCATTATGCCAAGCTCTAAAAGGGACACAGAAGTGACTGAAGGTATACTCTGTGTTCTTCTAGAACTTACTATCTGGCTAGACAGGTAGAATTTATCAGCCAATCTGCAAAATAAGAGAATGCTTCAGAAAAAGGGCTTTGAACCAGACTAGAGACAGAGACAACTTCAGGGCAAAGTGAGCTTCCCTTAAGGCAGTGTCAGGTTCGGAGGAGAGAGAACAACTGAGGTTTCAAGGGGGGCAATACTACTGGAACAATGACGGAAGGTCAAAGGAAATGTAAAACATATAACATGGCAGAGATTGTCTTAGAGCAGGGCTCCCCAGCCTCCGGGATCTAATGCCTCAGGATCTGAGCTGATGTCATGATAATAGAAACAATGTGCACAATAAATGTCATGTACTTGAATCATCCCGAAACCATCCTCCACCCCTGGTCCATGGAAAAATTGTCTTCTACAAAACTGGTCCCCGATGCCCAAAAGACTTGGGACTGCAGTCTTAGAGGATTTCAGTCACATTTCACTCTTCTCAAAGCTCTTTCATGTGAACTGGCTCTGTGACCCTGGGGGGGCAGGGGGGCGGCCAGGTTTATTTATTGACTTTTTAAAGATGAAAGAAATGAGGACTTGCGATTCAAGAGACTATGAATCGCCTAGGGTCATGTAGGGGACATATCAGGATTTGCATCTATCATTTGACCCTTGGTCCCCTGTCCCCATAATACAGGGCAGAGAAGGGGGCAGTTGTAGCAGTTTGGACAGAATTTAAAGTCCCCTTAGGACACTTACGGCTTCCCTATGGCTCAGCTGGTAAAGAATCTGCCTGCAATGCGGGAGACCTGGATTTAATCCCTGGGTTGGAAAGATCCCCTGGAGAAGGGAAAGGCTACCCACTCCAGTGTTCTGGCCTGGAGAATTTCATGGACTATACAGTTCATGGGGTCACAAGAGTCGGACATGACTGAGTGATTTTCACTTTCACTTAGGACCCTTAAGATACTAATAAGGATGTTGGTTCAGCTGCTTTANGGGTTGGAAAGATCCCCTGGAGAAGGGAAAGGCTACCCACTCCAGTGTTCTGGCCTGGAGAATTTCATGGACTATACAGTTCATGGGGTCACAAGAGTCGGACATGACTGAGTGATTTTCACTTTCACTTAGGACCCTTAAGATACTAATAAGGATGTTGGTTCAGCTGCTTTAACTGAGTCCAAAACCCCAGTGCCATAAATAGGAGTTTGCTTTTCTATTGCATACAAGTTCAAGGTGGCAGGTAGTCCAGGTGAGTCAGGTACAGGCAGATGTAATCCATAAGGTCATTGGCCCTCTCTGTGCCCCAGAAGGCTGGGCTATCTGAACACATCAACCTGGTCCCTTGGTTTAGCTAATGGGAAGCACTAGCAACAGATTAGACTTGAGATGAGGGGAGTGTGACTGCAGTGTGTTTGTGCCCCAAGACCCTCTGCAGATCATCACAGCTGGCTGCATCCTTTAATCAAAAATTACAGGTCCTTTTTTGTTTTTTTTGGGGGGGGGGCTGGGGTGGTAGTGGTGCATGCCTTCAAGCTCGCAGGATCTTAGTTCCGCAGCCAGGGACTGAACGTGCTAATTCCTAACCACTGGACCACCGGGAAAGTCTCTATAGGTCATGTTGAGTGCCCCTTCCACACACTCCATTCTAGCCTATAGTTTTCCCCCTCTGCCCCTCAGCCCTGTCCAAAGCTGGCTATAGCCCCCTGACTGGTGCTGGATGTGGGATGCTATCCTTTATGGTTTTCCTCCTCCCTGTCCACATCTTTGTCAGCAGTTTCTCATTAAACTGTCTGGCTCATGCCCTTGTCTCCTGCTGGGACCCTGACCAGCACAACCTTCCAGGAACCCACACTGCCTCTTCCGTGTTTCACCAGTGTTATCCCCATCTACATGGTTACTTCTGACTCACCATATTCTGGTCCAAATGAAAAACAGAAGCTGTATTCATTTCCTATGTTGCAGTAACCAATCACCACAAACATAGGGCTTAAAACAACATGACTTTACCTTGCAGTTCTGTGGGTTCAAAGTCCAAGACAGGTCTCCCAGGGCTGAAGTCAAGGTGTCACATGATTGTGTTCTTTTCTGCAACCAGTGGAGGAGAACTCCCTTCCCGGTTGTTTCCAGCTTCTAGGGCGCCTTCCCTCCAGCTTCAAAACCACCAAGCGTCAGCCAAGACCTTCCCCAGCTGGCGTCTCACTCAAGAGTGTTTATGATTTCATTGAGTCCACCTGGGTAATCCAGGCTGCTCACCCCATGTCAAGATTAGCTGATTAGCAGACTAGCACTTTAATTCCAACTGTACTCCTACTTTCTCTTTGCCATATATGTATCACAGGTTACAGAGATGAGGATGTGGACATCATTTGGGGGTCATTATTCTGCCTATCCCTTGGAGAAAGAAATGGCACCCTGCTCCAGTACTCTTGCCTGGAAAATCACATGGACGGAGGAGCCTGGTAGTCCATGGGGTCCCAAAGAGTCGGACGCGACTGCATGACTTCACTAACTAACCTAACCTATTCTGCCTATATGTGGACGAAGAGCTTCCTTTTTAAAAAACTGAATTATAGTTGATTTACAATGTTGCGTTAGTTCCAGGTGTATAGCAGGGTGATTCAGTTATACGTGTATGTATACGTCCATTCTTTTTCAGATTCTTTTCCATTGTAGGTTACTACTAGATACTGAATCTAGTTCCCTGTGTGATACAGTAGGTCCTTGTTGCTTATCAATTTTATACATAGTTTAGTTCAGTCGCTCAGTCGTGCCCGACTCTTTGCGACCCCATGAATCACAGCACGCCAGGCCTCCCTGTCCATCACCGACTCCCGGAGTTGACTCTGACTTGAGTCCGTCGAGTGAGTAATTTGTATCTATTAATTCCAACTCCTAATTTATCTTATCCTCCCCTCCCTTTCCCCTTTGGTAACCATAAAGTTGTTTTCTATGTCTATGAGTCTATTTCTAAACAGCTTCCTTTTACGGTTGTATCCTTGAAATCACACTCAGCTGACCAACATCCTGTTGGACAGAATTTAGTCCAAAGGTCACACTGAACTCCAAGGGAGGTTGAGAAATACAGTCTAAGTAGGCAGCCCTGGGTCTGGTTAAACCATGGAGAGTCCTATTACCAAAAGAAAGAAGTGGGGTAATGAACAGCACTTTCTAGCCTGTGCCCTGTATCAGGCTCCTTCGTTCTTGCCAGGTTCTACTGTCTCTTTCCCTTCACTTCATCCTGCCCCCCTGGTGCTATGGCTGGTTGCACGCACCTACAGGCCCCGAGCCAGCCTTTACCTGGAACTGCAGTTTCTAATTTAGGAGAAGACACGGAACTATTTCCTAGAGGGACCATATCGGATACTTCATCACCAGTGATCTCCTGATCGCCATAATGATTTTCGTGATCTTCATAATAAACTCATAGATGAGCTGTAAATGTTTCTAGCTGGTCTTCGGTAACAGGGTTTCGTCACACTTACTGGCCCACCCACGTCCTGTGTGACCCACCCAGCCCGTGGTTCAGCACCTTGCCTTACCTCCCACACTCAGCGTCTTAGATCCTATCTGCCCGTCCCTGCTGTTGAATCTTCCAGTCTGTCTCTATTGATTTGGTCACTATTCCCAGCAACTTTGGCTCCTGGCTCCTGCCCTTCCCCCAACCCCTCCTCTTGATGTCAGAATTCAGCCTAGCTTTCTCTATGTTGGTCCCTTATACATCAACAGACCTTCAAGTGCTGGGTGGATGATTTAGGGAAGTATTAGAAAAATTATAATAGAGGCAAAAGAAATTGATACATATTGATGCCTGTAAGCATTTTATAGGAAGAAGTAAAATGTATCTTCTTCTAATCATGTTTTCAGTTGACTATCACCTATTACATACTCTAATTCTTTTTTGGCTACTTACATCAAATTATCTTTCTTAGACAGGAGGCTGAGCCATGCCTTTTACCAGGAAAGTTGATGAAGCATTGCTTAGGCAGAATCCATGGATCTAAAATCAAGAATGGAAATATATGTGATGCTTCTCACAATTATGCCTAAAAGAATAGCAAGAAGAGATAAGAAAGCCTTCTTCAGCAATCAATGCAAAGAGATAGAGGAAAACAATAGAATGGGAAAGACTAGAGATCTCTTCAAGAGAACTGGAGATACCAAGGGAACATTTTATGCAAAGATGGGCTCGATAAAGGATAGAAATGGTATGGACCTAACAGAAGCAGAAGATATTAAGAAGAGGTGGCAAGAATACACAGAAGAACTGTACAGAAAAGATCTTCACGACCCGGATAATCATGAGGATGTGATCACTAATCTAGAGCCAGACATCTTGGAATGTGAAGTCAAGTGGGCCTTAGAAAGCATCACTAAGAACAAAGCTAGTGGAGGTGATGGAATTCCAGTTGAGCTGTTTCAAATCCTGGAAGATGATGCTGTGAAAGTGCTGCACTCAATATGCCAGCAAATTTGGAAAACTCAGCAGTGGCCACAGGACTGGAAAAGGTCAGTTTTCATTCCAATTCCAAAGAAAGGCAATGCCAAAGAATGCTCAAACTACCGCACAATTGCACTCATCTCACACGCTAGTAAAGTAATGCTCAAAATTCTCCAAGCCAGGCTTCAGCAATATGTGAACCGTGAACTCCCTGATGTTCAAGCTGGTTTTAGAACAGGCAGAGGAACCAGAGATCAAATTGCCAACATCNCTGCTGCTGTTGCTGCTAAGTCACTTCAGTCGTGTCCGACTCTGTGTGACCCCATAGACGGCAGGCCACCAGGCTCCCCCATCCCTGGGATTCTCCAGGCAAGAATACTGGAGTGGGTTGCCATTTCCTTCTCCAATGCATGAAAGAGAAAAGTGAAAGTGAAGTCGCTCAGTCTGTCCGACTGTTAGCGACCCCATGGACTGCAGCCCACCAGGCTACTCCGTCCATTGGATTTTCCAGGCAAGAGTACTGGGGTGGGGTGCCATTGCCTTCCCCGGGGATATCAATATCTATCTATATATATAGGGACACTCTCAGAGCTCTAGCTTCAGCTTCAGCATCAGTCCTTCCAATGAATATTAAGGGTTGATTTCCTTTAGGATTGACTGGTTCGATCTCCTTGCTATCCAAGGAACTTTCAGGAGTCTTCCCCAGCACCACAGTCTGAAAGCATCAATTCTTTGGGACTCAGCCTTCTTTATGGTCCACCTCTCACATCTGCACACAACTACTGGAAAAACCATAGCTTTGACTATACAGACCTTTGTCGGCAAAGTGACGTTTCTGCTTTTACTATGCTGTCTAGATTTGTCATAGCTTTCCTTCCAGACCACCCACATACTCAGTCCATCACAACAGGACCCATGCAGCTCTCATAGGGGGAGCTCCTAGCACCAGTAGCTAAGCAGGTTGGGCCGAGGGCAGGGTCCCACTCGGGGGTCCTTGGCTGCCCTGCCTTTCAGCGACTTCCCAGCTACAGCCTGGGGAGGCGGCTGCATCGGAGGTCAGGTCTAGTGCACTGCCAGGAGGGGAACAGCGAGGCAGGCTTGTGGATTTACGGTTTATGTGTGCCCTTCGACCCTCTCTCAGATCGTGCCAATAATTTAACCCAAGATTTAAAAGCCTGGTTAAATGAAATAGTTTTATCTCTGCATGGCATTAATCTTCATCATGTTTTAAATAGTAAACATTATTTATTGTTTGCAGTACAAATTATCGCAGCCCCTAGGATGGAAACATCTGAAGCTGGAGAACAGAGGTAAGGAGAAGCTGTTCAGTAGGATCAGGAGGGCTTCATGGGTGGCACAGGGGCAAAGAACCCGCCTGCCAATGCAGGAGACTTGGGCTCGATCTCTGGTCAGGAAGGGTCCCACGTGACTCTAAGCTGCTAAGCCCATGCCACTGTCGAGCCAGTGCTCCACAACAGGAGAGTAGCGCCTGCTGCCTGCAACTAGAGTAAAGCCCTCGCAGCAACAAAGACCCAGCACAGCCAAAAATAGAGAAAAGAGAGAAAGATTAGATTAGGAGGAAGAGAGGAGATCTGATTTTAGATGCAGATGCAAGCCCTCAAAGAGATGCTTGTGGAGTCTGTGGTGCACAGGAAGAGCCATGCAGGGGGTGGGGGGTGGGGGGCTGGGCACCTCCTGACCCTCACGGCTCCTTCACCTGGGCTGTCATGGACCAATCACTTCTACACTCATCACTGCCGGCATCACCACAACGCAGAAGATGGAGCAGAATGAGAGCAGGAAATGAGCTACTGAGACTTGGAGGAGTGAGGATTAGAGGGTACCTGGTATCATAATTAGCCCCAACACAGCCAGTAAATAAAGATGGAGCACATCAAAGCAAGGCTTCTACTAAAAATCCCATGATTAAAAATACTAAAAGTCTTATCCTACAATGAAGCTGGAATCGTTTTTTAAAAGTAGACATTGCCTCCTGGAAGAGCTCTCCCAGCAAACTAACTTTTAATCCTGCTATAAATTCATGCCTAATATAATATTTCTTTTCTACATGGGAGAATAAAATGATTCGGTCTGTGAGTAAATAGAAAAGTGAATTGGAGTTTGGCGTTCACGTGAAATACAAATAAAGTCATAAAATTAATGTGCAGTGAGAGATTGGCCTTTATGACAGCATAGGAGAAAATGCACCAATAATAAATTTGCTCAAAGGATAAACTATTTTTTTCTGCTTAAAGCCCATCTGGCTGTCACCTTGAAATGAATATTTATTAAGGCAATAAAATAAAAGCATTTTAAATCCACTGAAGCAATGTGTTTAAATATATATGATGACAACAATAATAGATGATGAGATGGACTGGATTTTTAAAATAACAGAATAAATCACATGCTCCAGGAAAACTGTGTTAGGAATATGTCTTTGGCATCAAAGGCACAGGTCTTCCATCAAAATGGGAAGCCAGTGAAGGAAGAGAAGACCAGTTTTGGGGAATGGAGTCTGTGCTGGTACTTCAGAAGGACCTCAGTCCATCAATTAGCCGGATGCCTGGGCTGGTACCCCAGCCGGATAATGTATTAGAAGTTCTCCACATGACGCCCTGCACAACTGCTCTGGGCAACGTCCCCTCCCACATGGCCCGTGGCTCTGCTCCAAGCCGCTCTGCTCTAAGACATTCGCCTTGCTCATCCGGCACAGTGCCATCACTGAGGAGCAGGGAGGAGAACACAGGACCATTGACATGTCCTGCACTGACAGACAAGGCCTTGTGCTTCCTTCCCACCAGCAGCTTCCACCTCCCGATGACATCGATGGGTTCGACCTGGTCATCCTGGCCTCCCTGGCGCTGGCCTGGTGTCCATGGTGGGGGTGCCTGGCGGGGATTTCATCTTCAGGACCTTGAGCCATACAAGACTCTCTCTTCATCTGACTCTCCTCAAAGCCAGGCATGGATGGCATTTTCAGTCCCTGGGAACTGAACTGACCTTGCAATTGGCCCCCAGCGGTGCCTTGTCACTCAACACTGACCTGCCTGGCCCTTCAGTTTCATCTTCTGTTGTTACCTTCATCTTCGGTAGTCAGATTATGGTCCCCATAGTGGACACCTATTTGCTGCCAGAACCCTCTCTGCCCCTGCCCCCGCCCCCCTCCTGACGAGTATTAAGTTTTCATTTGTTTTGTTTGGGTCTTTAAAACCAGCCCTTCCTCTGTTCTCAGCCATGGGGTTTGAGTGGGCCTGACTCCATCTTCCAGTCGAGGGGTCAGTTTGAGTATTCCTGCCCCCCACTAGATTCCCGTGCCAGGGATGTAGCTTGAGGAGGGGCCACGACGTCCCCCTGTCATGCTGACTCACCCAGGGGTGGCCCATGGCCTCAGCTTGCCTGATCATAGAGAACTCAGGCCCACTTTGGGGAACCTACATGTTTTGTTCTCGGGCTCAGGGGTGCATGGAGAGGGGCTTGGAGCTGCTGCAGCCATAAGGTGGAGTGCCTGGAGCTGCACTGGAGGTTCAGTGAAACACTGAGAAGGTCCCTAGCCAGTGGATGTGGCGCTCAGAGATGGCTCCTGCTGCCAGTAAGTCCTAGATCAAGCTATACCTGAAAGCATCCTCAGACTTTGCAGTTATGTGAATGGAAGACTGCCTTCTTTGGCCTAAGCCAGTTAGACCAGAGCAGTTGTCCATCTCTTGCAACCTAAAGAATCCTGACATTTCCTTCTTAGCCACGTTCACGATTATTTCTCACAATCTTGTTTCCTGAAAGATTAATCATCATCATTCAGCTTTTCTGCCCTAACCTCTCACTTGACTGTTGTGCCCCTTCAGCTGTGCTGCTCACATGTGCATTTCCGCTATCTGTAAAGTGATTTATCCCCTAGTCCAAAGAGCCCCTCAACTATTCCTTCCAATTGGAACTTTCATGGATCAAAGGATAGTCCCCAGTTTTATAAAATCATAATGCTCACACTCATATCCACAAAAATCCTAACAAATGAGAAAAACTGGGAGAAAGACTACACTGAAAGGAATCCAGCAAATACCCAGCAGGTGTGCTCCTGTGTATCCCTGTAGAGTCACAGCATGGACCCTCCCATTTGGAGACCCCTGTCCACATCTCTCAGTCCCTACTTGTAGGCCAGAGGGTTGGGCACATGACCCAGGCTAGCCAGTCAGAGTAGTCCATTCCCTCTGGCTTCAGTGGTTGATTCAGAGATGGACATGAGGTCCAAAGAGGCTCTTTCAGTATCTTCACTGGGATTTAAGATCTAAACTACTAGAATTGTACACTATGGTAACATATGTTCATGATCCTACCAGAGATGCATAAAGAAAGTTATACACCACAGGAGGGAAAGAGGCCAATGGATAAAAGGAGGATGAAGAGCAGAGCCAATAAACAGAGAGACAGAGAGAGAATTGAGATATAGCTTCTGGATTTAGATAAAAGCACCATATTCTTCAACATGAGCCAGTGAATTCCCCCCCGTTTCCCCTGCCAGTTCTGTTCATTTGCCTGGAAAGGAAAAGTAGTTTAAAAACCTTTCTGTCTCTAATTTAAAAATTTCATGTAACGATGGTATGTCATTAGAGAATTAATGTGTAATTAATGGATATACATCAGGAAGTCCCACTAAAGATGGGAAATTAATTTAAATGAATAAACACTTTGTAAAACCCAGGCATCTATTTACTCATGACTCCAGGTGAACATAGGTGTTAACATTTTGTCATATTCGCTTCAAGCTATTATGTTTTTAAGACATGAAACATTACAGTGAATGTCCTCCTTCTCCAGGAGTTTCTTCTGGTGAATTCTCCTATCAAAGCTATTTTAAACTGGTTTTCTGTCACTGCAACTCAAAGTTTTTACTAATAAATATGCTTCTCATCCCACATAAGACAGACAACTCCAGAGCTGAGACTCGCTGGAATCTTCGTCTCTGATGGTGTCTGACAAGCTGTCGGTGCATAACGAATATTAAATAACAGCAACAACTGTTGTTTAGCCATCTGCCAAGCCACAAGGTTGAAAGAGCATAATATTCAGGAGTTTCTAGCTTAAAAAAATCAACTATATCTAGAAGAAAGGTAAGAATGTCTTTTATCATAGCAGGAGATTTCCTCTTTCTTTAAAATAAGTTCAAGGTAAGCTCTCTGGTTTTCTGCTTAAATTTTAAAAAGCAGTATTTCTTTTACCAAAATCACACATAGCACAAGAAAAAAAATAATTGGACTTTGTCAAAAGTACAAATTTTGTACATCAAAGGATACTATTAAGAAAATGAAAAGACAAACATCTGAATGAGAGAAACTATTTGCAAATCATCTATCTAACAAGGGAGTAATATCCAGAATATATGAAGAACTCCTACAACTCAACAACATAAAACCAAGCAAACCAATTTGGAAATAGACAAAGAAATGAATAGGCATTTCTCCAAAGAAGATATACAGATGGCCTGTGAACACATGAAAAGATGTTCAACATCACACATCTTAAGGAAAATGAAATCAAAACCACAACGACCTACCACTTCACACTCATTAGACTGGTGAAGACTCTGGAAGATTCCTCCCAATGGAGGAGGCCCAGGTTCGCGCCCTGGTCAGGGAACTGGAGCCTGCATGGTGCAACTAAGCACCCCATGTGCTGCAAGTAAGACCCAGCACAGCCAAATTCAAAAAAAAGGGTAAATGTTAGTATGTATCAATTTATTCTACCATGGTAACAACAAAGCAAAGGTTTTTAAGGAAAACTTATAGAGACAGGCAGCAGATTAGTGGTTGCCTGGGGCTGGGGGCTAGGAACAGGGATGAGCAGTCAATGGGCAGGAGAATTTGGTGGGGGTAGCGGGAGACAGAAATGCTCTAAAACTGATTTATGATTGCACTGCTTCCACTTTCTAAACAGCATTGAATTGTATACTTGAAATGGGTGAATTATATGATCTGTAAAATATGCTTCAATAAGGTTGTATAAAAGAAGCAATGTTTCCAGTGATATTTCTCAGCAGGATCCTATTTCTGTAAAGTGTGAAGAGGAGTTCTGCAGTCAACTGTGCATGGGGCAGACTGTAGCTATTTCCCACTCAGAGATTGGCAGGGTCCCCGGAAAGGTCTAGGACCAGGGCACCCACCCAGCCTGCCCTACCCCTAGGAAGTCCTACATGCGTGGAAACTGCTCCATCCTCCTCCCTCCTCCTCAGGGCTCTTGTTTTCATCACCCACTGAGGTCTACGGAGCACACTTCAGTGAGTGCTGATGGAAAGTGTATTAGAAGCCCCTTCTGTTGGAGGCAGCTACTCAAGATCATCCCCATCACTCCATCTGCATCCTGGAGGTTGTCTCCCTGATGAGGCCGCCCCTGGACCGAGAGGGGAGGAGTCATCACAGCTAGTGCAAAGAGCCAAGGTCACCAGGTCCTCCAGGGCCTGCAGCTCTGGGATGTCATCCACCACCCCCTCCCCGGGGAGGGGGAAGGAAGGGGCAGCATGGGCTTAGCCCAGGCTCACGTCTCTCCCTGCACCAGCTTGGCTCTGCAACCAATACACCCTGACGGATGGCACCCGAGGTAAAAGCCTGCATGGGAAATTTAAAGGGGCGTGTGAGACTCCACACTACACTGTGGAGAATTCTGAGAGAGACGGGAATCCCAGACCACCTGACCTGCCTCCTGAGAAATCTGTATGCAGGTCAGGAAGCAACAGTTAGAACTGCACATGGAACAACAGACTGGTTCCAAATAGGAAAAGGAGTACGTCAAGGCTGTATATTGTCTCCCTGCTTATTTAACTTATATGCAGAGTACATCATGAGAAACGCTGGGCTGGAAGAAACACAAGCTGGAATCAAGATTGCCAGGAGAAATATCAATAACCTCAGATATGCTGATGACACCACCCTTATGGCAGAAAGTGAGGAGGAGCTAAAAAGCCTCTTGATGAAAGTGAAGGAGGAGAGCGAAAAAGTTGGCTTAAAGCTCAACATTCAGAAAACGAAGATCATGGCATCCGGTCCCATCACTTCATGGGAAATAGATGGGGAAACAGTGGAAACAGTGTCAGACTTTATTTTTTTGGGCTCCAAAATCACTGCAGATGGTGACTGCAGCCATGAAATTAGAAGACGCTTACTCCTTGGTAGAAAAGTTATGACCAACCTGGATAGTATATTCAAAAGCAGAGACATTACTTTGCCGACTAAGTCAAGGCTATGGTTTTTCCTGTGGTCATGTACGGATGTGAAAGTTGGACTGTGAAGAAAGCTGAGCACCGAAGAATCGATGCTTTTGAACTGTAGTGTTGGAGAAGACTCTTGAGAGTCCCTTGGACTGCAAGGAGATCCAACCAGTCCATTCTGAAGCAGATCAGCCCTGGGATTTCTTTGGAAGGAATGATGCTAAAGCTGAAACTCCAGTACTTTGGCCACCTCATGCGAAGAGCTGACTCATTGGAAAAGATTCTGATGCTGGGAGGGATTGGGGACAGGAGGAGAAGGGGACGACCGAGGATGAGATGGCTGGATGGCATCATGGACTTGATGAACGTGAGTCTGAGTGAACTCCGGGAGATGGTGATGGATAGGGAGGCCTGGCGTGCTGCGACTCATGGGGTCGCAAAGAGTCGGACATGACTGAGCGACTGAACTGACTGACTGACTGACCCATGACATTAGGCTCTTGTCTCTAAGGAAGTGTGTTTTCACTTAAAGACATAATAGTTGTTCTACTGAATTGGAGTGCATATCAATATCCAGTTTTTCAGGCTCCTCATGCTAAATGATAAACAGGTTGCAAAATATGAGGGGGTGGGGGTGGATTCTATAATAATTTCAATTGGATCTTGATTTTTAAAGGGAAATTAGAGCTGTTGAGACACAGTGGCTAGAATCTGGACAGTCTAGGCCTGCACGGTCCCAGGAAAAAACATAAGAGCATTCTCCCCTATTCATGCAGCACCTTCCAAGACTCAGAATCCTCAGGAAAGAAGGTTTGGGTGATTCTACCTGGCAAAGAGATGTTTGCTGAAGACAGAACATAAAGAAAAACCAGAAACCCCAATTACAACTTCTTGAGTAGTTATAAAGACTGTGACCTCAATCTGTGTTTCTCAACCTGTGATGTTTTATACTTATATTTTGTATTATAAAATACAAAATATATTTAACTTTTTAATCTATTCCCCCACCCCTGCTATTCTGTACTTAGAATATATTGGTGGTGAAATTTGTTATTTTGATTATGAGTTCAGTACATCAAGACAGACTTATAACAGAAGTGGAAAAGAAATGGAGTTCAGCTGGAGACCCAACTTGAAAGCTGGATGCACTGAACGAGTGAAGGGGGACCTTGGGCTGGTTCCTCTGAAGACATGGGATGTACTTTCAGATGGCTGAGTGAATGCAGCATTGTGTTTGGTGGAAATGCTTGTGTTCTGGAAGAGAAGATGGGGTGAAGAATGTGTTCTGGTATTAGAAAGCCAAGGAGGTAAGCTAGAGTGGAAACTTGTGATGCTTTGTTGCCTGGCAGCAAAACTCTTCTTACTCTGGAAGAGTTCAAAGACAGATGGAGGCCAAACTCCTTTTCTACTACCAAAGCCCAAGGGGGCAGACGTTTTTTTCTTCTCATTCCCCGGCAGCCAGGGCACAGGAAAAGGCTCAGCCAACTGGACACTTCCACCAGGGATGCTGAGTCATGAGAAAGTGACTCAGGGTGCGGAGACCGTTGGAAATGAACAGGGTGGTGGAGAGTGTCTGTCACGGCCAGCCTGAGCATCCTTACCTGAGTGTCACCTGAGGTGTGATCTTGAATACACGTCCAGATGCATAATTGTCCTTGGGTACATTTTCTCCAGCTGTTTCTTCATTTTTCTGTGCTATATCTTTTTGGTAAAATTCCCTTCCTGCTTGATAAACTATCGTTGGTTTTCAGCATTTGCAGTCAAGGCAACTCAGACTAGAAAATATCATAGCATTTGGGTTTTTTTTGCTGTTAATTATTGGATTTCTTTCATTTTGCCATAAGTAGTGCTGCAGCGGAGAAGGCAATGGCAAGCCACTCCAGTACTCTTGCCTGCAGAATCCCAGGGATGGGGGAGCCTGGTGGGCTGCTGTCCACGGGGTCACATGGAATCGGACACGATTGAAGTGACTTAGCAGCGGCAGCAGCAGAAGTGCGGCAGTGGATTATCTACGAAACTCCCCCACCTCCCTCCCTTGTGTTTAAGACTTTTTTCTTAATGTACAAGTTTAACTGGTATTAGGTTAGATCTTGCTATGCATTTTCAAATTACTTTGCCATGTATAAGAGATACTGTTTTCACTGAATCTTTGCCTTGGTCACATCTTGAACAATGGGTACAGCAAGTAATAGAATTGAAGATGATTTATCCAACATTTCTTGCCTGGAGAATCCCACGGAGGGAGAGGCCTGGTAGGCTACAGTCCACAGGGTCCCAAAGAGTTGGACACGACTGAGTGACTTCACTTTCACTGAAGAATGAGATTTTCCACCAATGTACATTTTAAAAAAGATAACCAAAGCTTATTATTTTCAACACCAAAGTTTTGAAAGCATAACCACTTTTTAATCACAATCTGTCCAAAGTCCATCACATAATTCCTAACCTCATCAAGCTGCAATCCCTGGAGGCCCACAGGGATGATGGGTTTATCTTTGCCTTTGCACTCATGCTTGGCTCCCCAGATCACAGTGCTTTTGTCATGACTGGGGAATTTTTACTCTCTCCAGAACTCAACAGCCTCCCCAGTCAGAGGATAGAAACTCTTCCCTCTTTAATCCTTTCTTTGCTCTGTGGCCTATTACTTGTACAGTCTGCCCACTGAAAAGGTAATTGACATGGTTATTGCAAACAGATCACCATGCTTGCAAAATTCAGTCAGTCATTTGTACCAAGTTGAAAGTCAGTATCCCAGTGGGAAAGTTGGAGCATGTTCCACTCTCTATATTGGACAGAGATATTTTGTGATAGCTGTGTTCTTCGACTCTGGCTCATTCTGTGTGCTGTTGGTGGAAATTTCCAAAAGTCCAAGTGCTAAATGTGTGAGAGATTATAATCATATATTTCAAGAGAGATTTCTGGGATGGTTGTTTCTGTAGAAAAGTTTCATCCCATTCTTCAGAATCATCAGGGAAACTGTGATTTTCCTTGGTAACCTACATCTAAAGAAATTTCATATTTATATGTAATCATAAACCCCCTTTGTTGAGTTTTTAAATCCATCTGTTAAGAGTTAGCTCTTAATGGAAATGGTTCCAGCTGCTTTTTCACTTTCATACTGATGTATATTATTTCTTATTCACAAATGTGGGGCCAAATTCTCTTAAAATAATCCCTCTGAAGGAGGGCTTTCACAATGCGCTCTATTATATAGCATACATGCAAAACAGGTTAATATGAAATAACAGATCTGTTTTGAAATGAAAAAATCTGATATTTTATACTAAACAATAACATGATCACTAGTCTTTTAAAAATAAGCAGATTTTTACAGCAAATGTGGTTTTTGACAACTTATGAAAACTAGCTCAATATTATCTTCCTTCCTCAATATTCCAACACTAGAATATTGTTCTAGTGTCATTTGGGGAAAATAGAATCCTTTGGTTGAGAGAATGAATACATAGGAAAGTGGGTGTAAAAATGTTACATTTTGAATTGTATGCATTTTAATCAGAATAGAATAAGTTTTACAGACAAAGCATATCCAAATAAAATATAGGACAATCTAGTATATGCCATCCATATTTATGCCATTCTAGTATTAGAGATCAGAGAAGGAAATGGCACCCCACTCTTACTCAGACTAGAAAATATCATAGCATTTGGGTTTTTTTTGCTGTTAATTATTGGATTTCTTTCATTTTGCCATAAGTAGTGCTGCAGCGGAGAAGGCAATGGCAAGCCACTCCAGTACTCTTGCCTGCAGAATCCCAGGGATGGGGGAGCCTGGTGGGCTGCTGTCCACGGGGTCACATGGAGTCGGACACGATTGAAGTGACTTAGCAGCGGCAGCAGCAGAAGTGCGGCAGTGGATTATCTACGAAACTCCCCCACCTCCCTCCCTTGTGTTTAAGACTTTTTTCTTAATGTACAAGTTTAACTGGTATTAGGTTAGATCTTGCTATGCATTTTCAAATTACTTTGCCATGTATAAGAGATACTGTTTTCACTGAATCTTTGCCTTGGTCACATCTTGAACAATGGGTACAGCAAGTAATAGAATTGAAGATGATTTATCCAACATTTCTTGCCTGGAGAATCCCACGGAGGGAGAGGCCTGGTAGGCTACAGTCCACAGGGTCCCAAAGAGTTGGACACGACTGAGTGACTTCACTTTCACTGAAGAATGAGATTTTCCACCAATGTACATTTTAAAAAAGATAACCAAAGCTTATTATTTTCAACACCAAAGTTTTGAAAGCATAACCACTTTTTAATCACAATCTGTCCAAAGTCCATCACATAATTCCTAACCTCATCAAGCTGCAATCCCTGGAGGCCCACAGGGATGATGGGTTTATCTTTGCCTTTGCACTCATGCTTGGCTCCCCAGATCACAGTGCTTTTGTCATGACTGGGGAATTTTTACTCTCTCCAGAACTCAACAGCCTCCCCAGTCAGAGGATAGAAACTCTTCCCTCTTTAATCCTTTCTTTGCTCTGTGGCCTATTACTTGTACAGTCTGCCCACTGAAAAGGTAATTGACATGGTTATTGCAAACAGATCACCATGCTTGCAAAATTCAGTCAATCATTTGTACCAAGTTGAAAGTCAGTATCCCAGTGGGAAAGTTGGAGCATGTTCCACTCTCTATATTGGACAGAGATATTTTGTGATAGCTGTGTTCTTCGACTCTGGCTCATTCTGTGTGCTGTTGGTGGAAATTTCCAAAAGTCCAAGTGCTAAATGTGTGAGAGATTATAATCATATATTTCAAGAGAGATTTCTGGGATGGTTGTTTCTGTAGAAAAGTTTCATCCCATTCTTCAGAATCATCAGGGAAACTGTGATTTTCCTTGGTAACCTACATCTAAAGAAATTTCATATTTATATGTAATCATAAACCCCCTTTGTTGAGTTTTTAAATCCATCTGTTAAGAGTTAGCTCTTAATGGAAATGGTTCCAGCTGCTTTTTCACTTTCATACTGATGTATATTATTTCTTATTCACAAATGTGGGGCCAAATTCTCTTAAAATAATCCCTCTGAAGGAGGGCTTTCACAATGCGCTCTATTATATAGCATACATGCAAAACAGGTTAATATGAAATAACAGATCTGTTTTGAAATGAAAAAATCTGATATTTTATACTAAACAATAACATGATCACTAGTCTTTTAAAAATAAGCAGATTTTTACAGCAAATGTGGTTTTTGACAACTTATGAAAACTAGCTCAATATTATCTTCCTTCCTCAATATTCCAACACTAGAATATTGTTCTAGTGTCATTTGGGGAAAATAGAATCCTTTGGTTGAGAGAATGAATACATAGGAAAGTGGGTGTAAAAATGTTACATTTTGAATTGTATGCATTTTAATCAGAATAGAATAAGTTTTACAGACAAAGCATATCCAAATAAAATATAGGACAATCTAGTATATGCCATCCATATTTATGCCATTCTAGTATTAGAGATCAGAGAAGGAAATGGCACCCCACTCTAGTACCCTTGCCTGGAGAATCCCATGGATGGAGGAGCCTGGTGGGCTGCAGTCCATGGGGTCGCTAAGAGTCAGACATGACTGAGCGACTTCACTTTCACTTTTCACTTTCATGCATTGTAGAAGGAAATGGCAACCCACTCCAGCGTTCTTGCCTGGAGAATCCCAGGGAGAGGGGAGCCTGGTGGGCTGCCGTCTATGGGGTCGCACAGAGTTGGACATGACTGAAGCGACTTAGCAGCAGCAGAAGCAGTATTAGAGATATTGGTTTGTTTAAATTTATTTATTTTTATCTTGTGTTAATATTTAATATGAGATTTACACTCATTGCTTTTTAAGTGTATAATATGTTGAAAAGTTGAAAGTGAAGTCACATAGTCATGTCCAACTCTGCGACCCCATGGACTGTAGCCTACGAGGCTTCTCTGTCTATGGGATTTTCCAGGCAAGAGGACTGGAGTGGGTTGCCATTTCCTTCTCCAGGGAATCTTCCCTATCCAGGAATTGAACCCGGGTGTCCTGCATTGTGGTGGCTCAGATGGTAAAGCGTCTGTCTACGATGTGGGAGACTGGGTTCGATCCCTGGGTTGGGAAGATCCCTTGGAGAAGGAAATGGCAATCCACCCCAGTACTATTACCTGGAAAATCCCATGGACAGAGGAGCCCGGTAGGCTATAGTCCATGGGATCACAAAGAGTTGGACACAACTGAGCGACTTCACGTTCACGTTCTTCTGCATTGCAGGCAGACATATAATATGTTATCACTGACTATAGGTATAATATGTAGTAGATTTTTACAATGTACTCATTTTGCTTAATTGAAACATCTTGCCTGTTGATTAGAACTCCCCATTCCCCCAACTCCAAGTCGTGGCAACTTATTTAACACTTAGGCCATTGGATTGAAATGAGTATAAATACATACTTTATAGATTTACACTTGTAACATGCAAGTCATTATTTTTAAGCTATGAAAGGAAAGGAAGGCAAAAGCAAAATTTTCTGAAACTAGAGATGATCTCTTTACTACTCCATTTCTATTCCGTATGAAGTGGCATTTCCTTGGCCAGACTTCACTCCCCAGCCACGCTGTGCAAGGAGAGGGCTCAGAGGAGGAGGCAGAAAAAGTTGGTCATTTGTGCTTCTCAGCTTCAGCACAGCTCCTCAGCTTTGCTCATCGGAAGCCAGAAATGAAGGCACACGTGATTTTGCACTTTAACTCCACCTAACTGTAGCAGGTAGCATAGTCATTTTCTTGGTTGACAATTTCATTTTTAATGGCAATGACTTGATCTTCCAACTGTTTCAGCTGGTCAGCTTTTTCTTGTTTACTAGGATTCAAAGCTTGGATCTTCTTTTCCAAATCTTAAAGAAGAAAATGGAGGGAATATTTAATTAGGTCCTATTTGTTTATTTTTGCTTTTATTTCCATTACTCTAGAAGGTGGATCATAAATGATCTTGCTGTAATTTATGTCACAGAGTGTTCTGCCTATGTTTTCTTCTAAGAATTTTTATAGTATCCAGTCTTACGTTTCGGTCTTTAACCCATTCTGAGTTTCTTTTTGTGTATGGTGTTGGAGAATGTTCAAATTTCATTCTTTTACACGTAGCTGTCCAGTTTTCCCAGCACCGCTTATTGAAGAGATTGTTTTTTTCTCCACTGTATATTCTTGCCTCCTTTGTCATAGATTAGGTGACCATAGGTTCATGGGTTTATCTGGTCTTACTACCCGGTTCCATTGGTCTATATTCTATTTTTGTGCCAGTATCACATTGTTTTGATTATTGTAGCTTTGTAGTATAGTCTGAACTTGGGATACCTGATTCCTCTGGCTCCATTTTTCTTTCTCAAGATTATTTTGGCTATTTGGGGTCTTTTGTGCTTCCATTCAAATGAAATATAGAGCTACCGTTTGATTCAGCAATCCCACTTGGGCATATATTTGGAAGAAACCATAATTTGAAAAAAATGCATGCATCCCAATGTTCATTGCAGCACTGTTTACAACAGCCAGGACGTGAAAGTAACCTAAAAGTCTATCAATAGACAAATGGATAAAGAGGATGTGGTACATATATACAAGGGAGTGTTGTTGTTTAGTCACTAAGTGTTGTCCAGCTTTTGTGGCCCCATGGACTGTAGCCCACCCAGGCTCCTCTGTCCATATTTTGCTCCAGGCAAGAATACTGGAGTAGGTTGCCATTTCCTTCTCCGGGGGATCTTCCTGAGCTAGGGATCAAAACCATGTCTCCTGCATTGGCCTGTGTGTGTGCTAAGTTGCTGCAGTCATGTCTGACTCTGAGCAACTCTATGGAATTCTATGAACTGTAGCCTGCCATGCTCCTCTGTCCATGGGATTCTCCAGGCATGAATATGGGCATGGGTTGCCATGCCCTCCTCCAGGACTTATTCCCAACCCAGGGATCAGACCTGCATCCCTTATGTCGCCTGCATTAGCAGGCAGATTCTTTATCACTGAGCCACCAGGGAAGCCCACAAGGGAATGTTACCTAGCCATAAAAAAGAATGAGCTAATGCCATCTGCAGCAACATGATGAACCTAGAGACTGTCATAATGAATGAATTAAGTCAGAAAAAGACACATATCATGATATCACTTATATGTGGAATCACAAAATAGAAACAGTCACAGATGTAGAAAACAAACATGGCTACCAAGGATGAATGTGGGGGAAGGAAAACTGGGAGATTAGGACTGACGTAAATGCTCTACCATATATAAAATGGAAAACTAATAAGAACCTACCACGTAGCGCAGGGAGCTCTACTCAGTACTCTGTAATGACCTATTTGCAGGAAGAATCTGAAAAAGAGTGGACACGTGTTTATGTATGACGATTCACTTTTCTCTACTGCAGAAACACAACACTGTAAATCAACTACACTCCAATAAAGATGAATTAAAAAAGAAAATGGATTAAATGATATCTTTCTATTTGATAGATTCCTCCTAGATACCCCCATCATACAAAACACAGGGATTTATATGTCAGTTAAGGGCATTTTTAGTTTTGTGGTTTGAATGCATAAATCACTTATTTTCACCAGATTTCTCAAGGTATTCACACAAATCAGCAGATAAATTGGTATTTTTGTCTAAAGAGAAATAGATTTCATTAGAAATGAAGAGATGATGAGCTTTGGTTGGATATGGTGACTTACTGTATTTCCAAAGGTTTATTCTTGCTATTTTAACTTCACTTTTTAAACAAGTTTCCATCACTTTAGGGCTTCCTAATTTTTCAGTAAAAAAGCCTGAAGACGTTTTTAAAGACATGTACATTTATTCATTCTTCTCGGATACTGAAGTCCCTGAACAGTAAAAGCAAAGTAATGCCTTTCACTCTTATCCATCCTTTCATCTTATCTATGATTGCACAAATCCATCCACATACCCATCCATGAATTCACCCATGCATGCATCCATCCAAGCATTTACTTATCTGTTCTTTATCCAACAAATACTTGGGAATTATAGTAAACCCTAACCAGGAGCTCATACTGTAGTGGATGAAAGAGGTAGAAAGAGCTACAGTTAACAGTGTGGGGTTGCCTTTAGAAAAGAAACTGACCTTCTTTAGTGGAACTTCTAAAAGAAAGAAGTGTTTCACTTCACTTGGTTGTATCACATGTGGATACTCAGTTGGTTTGGGGTTACTGTCAAACTAGCATGTAGCATGTAGCATAACAAGCTAGATTGCTGAAGAAATATCAAACTGTCTCGTGAACAAAAGCTGAATTAACTGGTTATGTTTCAAATGGAGAAAGAAGATTCAGGATATGTACTATAGCTGTTTTCAAGTACTTGTGGGCAGAAAAGCAGAGTGTACATGTTTGGTCATCCCCAGGACACAGTATAAAACCAGCACATGAAAGCTTCATGAAGGAAGATTCTGTCTGAATAGAAAGAACTTTCCCTGGCGGTCCAGTGGTTAAGACTCCATACTCTCAACGCAGGGAGCATGGGTCTGACCCCTGGTTAGGATCAAACATGTTGCAAGGCACAACAACAACAGCAACTTTCTAGCAGTCACAGCAGTTCAAAGACTAAGAAGTTGCTATGGTAGGTGGGGAGCATTCCATCAATCACTACAAACTTTCACAAACAGGCCACGTGGGGTTAAAGAGGGGTTTCCGCATTAGAAGACTATTTGTACTAAGAGAAAAATATTAATAGATCCTGGTGTTTCTACCAATAAATTTAATAAGAGCATGCTGGATACTCTTCATTTGCCCCACCAGATCCATTCCCCATCCTGTCTGTCCTGGAAAGCCAGCCTCCCTGAATGACATCACCTGGCTCCCTTGACCTCTGGCTTTCATTCACACTTGGCAGCCAGGCGGTTCTGAGGAGTGATGGGTGGCAGGGGGAGGGGAGTGAGCAGATTGCATCCCTGGGGAGCAGCAGGGTTCTGGCAGTTCTGCCATCTTTTGAGTCCAGCTCCTGCCACGCGGCCTCCTCCCTTCTGCCCTGGTGTTCCCAGGGCTGCTTTCTAGCACGCACACTCCTGCTTCTCGTGGCCCCTTCAGGGATGCTAGGGGCTTCTCTGCTGGTCACCCAGGACCTCCACGCCCTTGGCTGATGCTCTTAATTTCTGTGCTTCTATTCTAATTCCTTCCAACAAGAAATACAGCCTATTTACCTTCTCCCTTCAAACCAGGTCTAGCTTTCTTTGCCAGATGTTTGGACCAACAGAAAGCAGAAGAAAGGATGTTGCTGAACCTCAAGAGCCTTGGGCCTTCTACTCACTCTAGTGGAAGCCTGTAACCACCAGGCTGTCAAGCAGCCTCAGCTGAAAGACCTGGTGGAGGGAGGCACAGTACCTCAGCCAATCCTGGGCCCTGGCAGACCTGCCAGTTGACCCATCAGCCAATGCAGCTGCTTGAGAAACACCCCAGGAGAGACCCACAGAAGAAGAGTGCATGCTTGTTGTTCTAAGACGTTAAATTGGGGGAACAGTTTGTGATGTGTTGAGTAGATAACCAAGACAACTCTGCTTATAAACACACGATCCAGAAGTGTATCCAAGTGTGCTTTCATTTCTTGCTAGGATCCTGACTGACACAAAACTCTGCAGAGGGGTCTTGGCTATAGACTGGGGCCCACTCTCCACTCTCTCCACTTTGACCTCGTCAAATTAAGTCAGGGCTCCTTTCTGGAATTTCTAACAGATGGAATAGAATACAACCCTTGTGGTTCAGCCTGTTCCCAAGTGGCAGAGTTGGGAAGATGGCCAAACCACTGTTTTACTTTCCTATCTTGTTGAGTTGTAAAAACAGCCTTAAAGTGAGAAGAGAGAAGGAAGCAGAAGGCATTATTTTTGGTCTCTCTGAGTAGATGTCCCCTGACTTAAACTTCTCTTCCAGCTTAACTTCAAGAACTGTGAAAGTTTTAGTCTAGATGGGAAAGTGGAAACAATGTGGACCCTGACATAAAATATAAGACAGAAAGGATTCTCCTTGTGTTTTTGTTCCCATAACAGGGACCAAGGTCTGGGAATAATAGAAACTGATTCTTCATGGTATCTCCCCTGGAATTCAAGGTAAAAAAACATTTGTCCTTTTGAATCTTAGTATTTTTTAAATTATTAGGAAAATACTGAAAATGAAAAGAAGCTCACTACTTTTAAAACAATTCTACAAATGTAAGAAGTAGTATTTTTCCTCTTCACCCACCCCTTCCCCACAGATATCCAACAGTAAGAGTATGGTGTTATTTTTTCTGACTTTGGCCCACACTGATGTCGCATTTTCATTTTTTTTCATGTCATAACAGTGATATAAATGGTTATAGGGCCAAAGACTCATTTTATAATCAGTTCAGTTCAGTCGCTCAGTTGTGTCTGACTCTGCGAACCCATGGACTGCAGCATGCCAGGCTTCCCTGTCCTTCACCAACTCCTGGAGCTTGCTCAAATTCATGTACATTGAGTCAGTGATGCCATGCAACCATCTCATCCTCTGTCATCCCCTTTTCCTCCTGCCTTCAATCTTTCCCAGCATCAGGGTCTTTTCCAATGAGTCAGTTCTTTGCATCATGTGGCCAAAGTACTAGAGTTTCAGTTTCAGCATCAGTCCTTCCAATGAATATTCAGGACTGATTTCCTTTAGAATTCAATGGTTTGATCTTGCAGTCCAAGGGACTCTCAAGAGTCTTCTCCAATACCCCAGTTCAAAAGCATCAGTTCCTCAGCACTCAGCTTTCTTTATAGTCCAACTCTAGTATCCTTGCCTAGAAAATCCAATAAACAGAGGAGCCTGGTGGGCTACAATCCATGGAGTCACAGAGTCGGACACGACTGATCAATTAACATACACACACACACATCCATACATGACTACTGGAAAAACCATAGCTTTGACTGAATGGACCTTTGTTGGCAAAGTAATGTCTCTGCTTTTTAATATGTTGTCTAGGTTGGTCATAACTTTTCTTCCAAGGAGCAAGTGTCTTTAATTTTAATTTCAGTCACCATCTGCAGTGATTTTTTTTTCATGTCATAACAGTGATATAAATGGTTATAGGGCCAAAGACTCATTTTATAATCAGTTCAGTTCAGTCGCTCAGTTGTGTCTGACTCTGCGAACCCATGGACTGCAGCATGCCAGGCTTCCCTGTCCTTCACCAACTCCTGGAGCTTGCTCAAATTCATGTACATTGAGTCAGTGATGCCATGCAACCATCTCATCCTCTGTCATCCCCTTTTCCTCCTGCCTTCAATCTTTCCCAGCATCAGGGTCTTTTCCAATGAGTCAGTTCTTTGCATCATGTGGCCAAAGTACTAGAGTTTCAGTTTCAGCATCAGTCCTTCCAATGAATATTCAGGACTGATTTCCTTTAGAATTCAGTGGTTTGATCTTGCAGTCCAAGGGACTCTCAAGAGTCTTCTCCAATACCCCAGTTCAAAAGCATCAGTTCCTCAGCACTCAGCTTTCTTTATAGTCCAACTCTAGTATCCTTGCCTAGAAAATCCAATAAACAGAGGAGCCTGGTGGGCTACAATCCATGGAGTCACAGAGTCGGACACGACTGATCAATTAACATACACACACACACATCCATACATGACTACTGGAAAAACCATAGCTTTGACTGAATGGACCTTTGTTGGCAAAGTAATGTCTCTGCTTTTTAATATGTTGTCTAGGTTGGTCATAACTTTTCTTCCAAGGAGCAAGTGTCTTTAATTTTAATTTCAGTCACCATCTGCAGTGATTTTGGAGCCCCCCAAAATAAAGCCCCTCACTGTTTCCACTGTTTCCCTATCTATTTGCCATAAAGTGATGGGACCAGTTGCCATGATCTTAGTTTTCTGAATGTTGAGCTTTAAGCCAACTTTTTCACTCTCCTCTTTCACTTTCATCAAGAGGCTCTTTAGTTCTTCTTTGCTTTCTGCCATAAGCGTGGTGTCATCTGCATATCTGAGGTTAGTGATATTTCTCCCTGCAATCCATTTTATAATAAAGAAGCCCTTATAAGTGAGGGGTTTCAGTTATTTTAATATTTTGAGAGTTACTTATATTCCAAATGAATCTGGTTAACTTGAAAGCATTTGTTGTTGTTCAGTTGCTAAGCTGTCTGACTCTTTGTGATCTCATGGCCTGCAGCATTCCAGGCTTCCTTGTCCTTCACTATCTCCTGGACCTTGCTTAAACTCATGTCCATTGATTAGTTGATGCCATCCAACCATCTCTTCCTCTGTCATCCCCTTCTCTTCTTGCCCTCAATGTTTCCCAGCATCAGGGTCTTTGGGAAACAATAAACACAACTAGAAGTAAAACTAGACCACTCATCATTTGATATTTCTTGATGATTTAGAGGTGGTTCAGGACATGATGACTGCCCAGAACCATAGCAAGTATCAGCTGTGGGAAAAGTAGACCGATTGACTTTTAAATTATATGTGTTCTGTGTTTACATAACTATTTATTTACTTAACCTCTGATGTCTGATGGAAACTAACTCTTTAGCCAAATTGGTCTATGTTTTTCATGGTTCTTTGGCTTTTATTATTTAAGTTAATTTTTATTGGAATGTAGTTACTTTGGGTTTTCCAGGTGGTGCAAGTGGTAAAGAATCTGCCTGCAATACAGGAGACACCAGTTCGATCCCTGGTTGGGAAGATCCTCTAGAATAGGAAATAGCAACCCACTCCAGTATTCTTGCCTGGAAAATTCCATGGACAGAGAAGCCTGGCAGGCTATAGTCCATGGGGTCACAAATGATTAGTCATGACTGAGCACATTTGCACATAGTTGCTTTACAGTGTTGGGTTAGTTTCCGCTGTAGTGTTTCTTCTGTACACCAAAGTGAATCAGCTATATATATACACACATTTATCCCTTCTTTGTGTTTTGATTTCCCTCCCATGTAGTTCACCACAGAGCTCTGAGTAGAGTTCCCTGAGCTATACAGTAGGTTCTCATTAGTTATCCATATTACATATAGTACCGATATTTACTACACTTCTTGTGCATCAAAATTTCCATTTTGTTCAGAGTGTGTTTCCTTCCGAGTTGCTACCTACAGACCCGTGCTAAATAATGTAGCATTCTAGAGTCTAGATCATACCAGCTCCAAAAAAGTAATTTGAAGGAGAAGAGAAAATGAGCAGCATAGGTTAGGACACGGTTCCCCACCTTGGCACTAGTGATATTTTGGGCAGAATAACTGTTCATTGTCAGGGAGACATTCTGTGGATTATGGAACATTTAGCAACATCCCTAACCTCCATCCACTAGAACATTATTGAACCACTAGTTGTGACAAACAGGAGTGCCTTCAAACATTTTTATCCCCCGGGGAGGGGAGAAAACCACCCCTGATTAAGAAGCACCAAATTGGGGAACTTTCTTGGTGGTCTAGTGGCTAAGACTCTGTGCTCCCGATGCAGGGGGCCTGGGTTCAATCCTTGTCAGGGAACTAGAGTCCACAGGCTACAACTGAAGAGCCTGCGTGCCCCAACCAAGACCCAGCACAAGACCGAGCACAGCCAGAGAAACAGCAGAAGCACCAAATGAGGACAAGGGCATCTGAAGGTGACTGAAGGCAATTCCAGTGTGCTCCAATTAGCACAGGCCAGAGTTCAGCAAGGCATGTTCTCTTACAGTCACAAACCCAGCTCCTACTTCTGTTTCAACTCAGCGGGCTCACAAGTGGTTAAGCTGTGTCAACAATAAATTGAAACCAGTATTTGTCCTACTCAGAAGGTGGAATATTATTAATATGATATTATTGTCAAACTGGGGGAGTGCATAAAAGGATAGATAGAACTATTACATGATCTGGGGATCCTCAATGTGTATATTCACCTGAAAAAAACAAAATCTGTATCTCAAAGAGATCCTGCTCCCCTGTGTAGATTGCAGCACTATTCACAACAGCTGAGACATGGAAACAACCTGTGTCTGTCCATGGACGATTGGATACAATGTGACAGGCATATATTCATGTATCAGATATATCCACATATATGTATAAATATAGTTCAGCCATAAAAAACAAGGAAATCTTGCCCATATGTGACAATGGACGGACCTAGAGGATATTATGCTAAGTGAAAATAAACCAGACAGAGAAAGACAAATACTACATGATCTCACTCATATGTGGACTCTAAACACACAGAATGAGAATTGCGGCTGCCATGGGTTGGGGGGGTAGAGGACATTGGGCAGATGTTGGTCAAAGAAGACAAACTTCCAGTTGTAAGATGAATGGTCCTGTGGATCAATCAGATTGTATTGTGCACACCAGTAGATCAGAAGCATTATTACCACATATACAAAAAGGCTGGGCTTCCCTGGTGGCTCAGAGGGTAAAGAGTCTGCCTGCAACGCAGGAGACCCAGGTTCAATCCTCAGGTCAGGTAGATCCCCTGAAGAAGGAAATGGCAACTCACTCCAGTACTCTTGCCTAGAAAATTCTGTGGATGGAGGGGTAGACTCCATTCCATGGGACTGCAGAGTCGCACGTGACTGAGCAACCTCACAGGCTTCCCTGGCAGCTCAGTGGGTAAAGTGTCTGCCTGCAGTGCAGGAGACCCAGGTTCAGTCCCTGGGTCGGGAAGATCCCCTGGAGAGGGAAATGGCAACCCACTCCAGTATTCTTGCCTGGAGAATCCCATGGACAGAAAGGCCGGCCGGTAGAGTCCATGGGGTCACAAGAATTGGACACAACTTAGTGACTAAACCACCAGCACAAAAAGGTAATTATGTGAGGTGGTGGATGTGTTAATTTAGTAGTCACTTCACAGCATACATATTCATCAAATCATCACATTGTACACTTTAAATACATACAATTCCATTTGTCAGTTATGCCTCAAAAAAGCTGGGACATATAAAGAATAGGTACCTGCTGTTCTTCTCATCTTGTCCTCTGTGTCTCCAGCCAGTTTCGCTGCTTCATCTTTTAGCTGTTTCACTTTTCTTAACGTTTCCTTCGTCAGTCCTGATACGCTCATCTTATGCTGAAGAACAGCGTATTGATTCTGTAGCTCAACAAACTCCTACAACACAGTAACATCCTCATTATCAGAAGATCCTTGTAAAGCACGCACACATGTGATGTCTGCCTGATACTGTTCATAAAAGGAGTAAGAGGTAACCCTCATCCACTCAATATGCTCGAGTCAGGGCTTTCATTGGCATTGTTTGTTTGTTTACAGGCTGAAAAAAATCTCAGCTTTAGTGAATTAAAAATGAAAATTTCCTGTTGTAAAATATCAAACATTGTTTTATGTGATGGCAACTATTGATGAGGTACCAGTTTGTCCTGAAGTACAAGGTCAGAGCTACCTACACAGGACGGAACTGGCTCAGTGCTGCCCTGGACAAAGGTCTCGCTTCAGCTGGGTTGAGCACTTACAAGTGCAAGGTGAAGGTCAGAGCGAGTGGAGAACATTCAGAGGCAGCAAGGACACAGGATTTGCTTGGTACAAAGGTGAGATGGGAACGTGGGAGGAAGGTAGGCAAGAGGTTGAAGCGCTCCCTCCATATTAGAAGGGAAATCTTCAGGGTCAGCCTGAGTGGCTGACCACCTAGAACGTTAGACAGGTGAATACAGGCCCGACCCAGGAATGGACTATGGAAGTGGTAGCAGGTGGGCAGGAAGCACTTTTCTCAACCTCTGTTTCATAGAAAACACCCTCACCTCCCAAGTCAGCGAAAAATGTACCCAGCACATCAGAAATTAAGAGCAAAAAAATATACCAATTATAAAAAAACACTTCACCTTCTCTCTTTTGCTTAAGCTGCTATACGAATGAGACCAACCGAAGATTTCCTGCCGAGAAAATGAGTTGACAGCCTCTTTCAGCAACCGAAATGAACAGGCCATTTTCCACAACTGGTTCGTGAATTTACTCTGATTTTGTAACTCAATCTATTCTCTTTGGCAGGTGACTTATACTTCTTTATCTGCTATGTGATTTAATTAGAGCAAAGGGCAAATACGTACAGTTAGACCCGTGACATAAATTGTGAACGTTTGGAAGTTTAGGAAAAAATTCGACTAGATGGAGGTAAACAGTCTAACATAATCTAGTCACAAAAGTCTTCCTTGGGAGACAGCTCTCCATGTACAGAAGCGTCTCCATGCCCAGCAGGGTCCCTACACACAAACTATGGAACATGGACCAGCACTAAAGGAAATGCTGACAAATGGCACAAAAATCTGGGGTTAAGGGATTATCTTTCAAAGAAGCACTGTTTGTCTGCTCCTGGTGGCAGAGGTAGGATCAGTGACCTCCTCAAGGCCCCCAGCCTGTGCCAGGCCGCTTCAGCCTGAGCTCCTGCACGGCCAGCCTCTCCTCGATTCCTCCCCTACACGGTCTGCAGCTGGGCAAGTCCACCCACCAACGCTGACTGTTGCTTTGCTACGTCCAGCTTCTTCTTCGTCTCCTGGGCCTGATTTTCAGCCTGCTATTGATTGAAACACCAGAAAAGAAAAAGTTTCCTTCTGTAATAAACAAACAAGAAAATAAATGACGTAATGATACCTCCACAAATAATCTAAGTGTAAAGGGAAAGAAAACTGTTCCTTTGCTTTTTCTGTTCTATTAAAACAATGTTATAATAAGATGCTTCCAATAATAGGGTCTACGAGAAAATATGGCACATATCAATGTAGCCACACTCTGGCTTAAGAGTAAGTAATGCCATGAGCCAAGGCCTTGGGTATACCACCCTCCTCTCCACACCTCCCTCCACCCCCTCAAAGGTTACCACTACCCTGAATCTAACACTTTTCATTCCACATACTTCCATTTCATTCCGTGTGTGTGTGTGTGTGTGTGTGTGTGTGTGTATTAGCTGTCTTTCTGGGTATTTCTAACAAAATACAGTATTTCCTACTTTAAAANCCTGTCTCTTATACACATCTAGATGTGTATAAGAGACAGGTGTGTGTGTGTGTGTGTGTGTGTGTGTGTGTGTGTGTGTGTGTGTGTGTGTGTGTGTATTAGCTGTCTTTCTGGGTATTTCTAACAAAATACAGTATTTCCTACTTTAAAATTTTATACATATATAGCATCCTGGTTTTTTCTGCAGCTTGAATTTTTAAATTCAAAATTATGCTTGTACAGGTCATTTAAGCCAATTTGCATAGCTCTTGTGTATTCACTTTTACCAATTTAAAGTGTCTCACAGTTTGACTGTACAAAAGTTGATTTTTCTCTTCTCTGGCGATGCAGGGGTGGCTTCTAATTTTTTTCTCCCTTATAAATAATAACAAACGTCTTACCCTTATTTGGACAGGGAGGCCTGCCATACTTCGGTTCATGGGGTAGCAAAGAGTCGGACACAACTGAGTGACTGAACTGAACTACCCTTATTCCTTATTTTGGTGACTATGCTTATGATGTCTAAAAGTCTGATTTGTCATTTGTTATCTCTTTTGTTCTTTGGTCAAAGTTTCATGCCTTCTTTGATTTTTCTTAAGCATAATAAACACTCTTATTTTGTATCAGATATCCAGTAACAGTTATATTCAAAGTCTCCTGCATTCTGATTCTCTTGTTTGCTATTTCTGATGATTCTTCCTTAAGGCAATTTGTTTATTATGTGTTTTAAGGGAACACTTTGAGGCTTGGTTTTAAGGTACAGTCCTTTGGAAAGGATTTCTTATGGCCTCTGTCAGGCATCTGAGGGCCTTGACAACTCAGGGTCACTTTAAATGACATTTTTAGCTTGGTTTATGGGGGTCACCCAGGTAGTGTGGATTCTAGCCCCATCTTACCTGAGAGCCAGCTTGTTAATAATTCTCAGTGAAGATTATCCCCCTCCACACAGAGGCTAGTGTCTTTACCACCTCTCTCTGTGTAATGGTCTAACATTTCCTTGAGGGTGTGCCTTTTAAGGACCCTACTCTCTGCAGGGGCCCCATCGCCTCCTTGCATGGGTTTTTCTATTACTTATGGTGGCTATGAAAACCAGCAGTGCTGATACCCCAGGGATTGGCAGCTGCCCTCTGCCTGCTGTCGGCTCACTGATCAATTACCTCTCTGGATCATGCTTTCCCGTCATTTTTGGCCTCTGAAGATGTCCTCCATTTTTTCCCAATTCAGCGATGCATTAAAAAAATGTTTTCAAATAACATTTTCAGGTTTCTTCTTTTTCGCTAGGCGGGTTCCTCTGTGTCCTGGTCCATCACGCTGCTAGAAACAGAGAAGCCCCTTCCTGTGCCCTTGGGTATATGTGGGTGTTTTCTAGAGTAGGAATCTGCAAGCTTTTCCTGTAAAGGGCCTGACAGTAAACATTTTACACATTGTGGTCCAGAAAATCTCTATTGCAACTGTTCAACTCAGTGCCGCGGCTGCGCAAATGATCTATGGACAATGTGTGGCTGAATTCCAATCGAACTGTGTGACTCTGGACACTACAACAGTTGGTGGGTGCATGTGGGCCCTGGGCTGTATTTTGCCAACCCTTATTCTAGAGTCGATGCACAGAAGGAGAAAACCTGGAGGCCTTTAGTTTTTGCTCCTATATATGTGCAACCTCTTCATAGCTAACCTTTTTTAAATTTCCTGGTGTACTAATCCTGTTCTGGTGCTTTCTGCTTTTCTTTTCAGGATGCCTATATCTAGGTATCTAAACTGAGCTGAAGAGCAGAGACTGAGGAGCTTGCAGTCTGCTGGGAAGGGGATGAGCCTTGGAGGAGAGATGTCATGGACTCTCAGACTAGGACCTGTTTTGTCCTTTAACTGCCAGGCTTCCTCTTCCAGACCCATCAAGTGGGTTAAAGCATAGCTTTATTCCTGCCAGACTCTGGATGGAACCCTTTCTTTTGGGTTATCTTTCAGTTTTAGGATATGCTGGTGAGATTTTATATAAATTTCATTATAAAAGTCTGGCAACAATTAACTTAATTTCTTTGGCTGGTGAGCTTTCAAAGCTCTATGACTTTCCCTGGTATAAGAAGGGGTAATATGACATCACTTATAGGTGGAATTTAAGGTACAACACAAATATACCTATCTACCAAACAGAAACAGACTCACAGACATAGAGATCAGATTTCTGATTGCCAACATGGGGAGTAGGGGTAGAGGGCTGGGAGCGATGGACTGGGTATTTGGGGGTGGTGGATGTTAAATATTACATTTAGAATGGATAAACAACAAGGTCCTGCTCTATAGGACAGGGAGCTATATCCAATCTCCTGGGATAAACCATAATGGAAAAGAATATTTTTTTAAGAAGAATGTATATATGTGTAAAACTGAATTACTTTGCTGAACAGCAGACACTGGCACAACACTGTAAATCAACTATATTCCAATTAAAAAATTTAAAAAAAAGAACAGATAAACTGTCCTCAAATCTATCACTAACTTGCTGTGTGACCTTAGGAAAGTGACTTAGTCTCCCCAGGTCTTAGTTTCTTCATTTACAAGTTGGTGGCCAACAGTGAGAAGAGATAATGCTGGGAGAGCTCTGTAGAACATTAATTACACATATAATACTATCATAGCCTAATTTATCACCCTAATAATCCCACTGAACAGGTAAGACACGCATGACATTGGCAGACATAAAACCTGTGCTGTCTCCACCGTTGAAGCTTATTTCAGGTTAGTTTCAAAGAAGATAAAAAAATACCTGAAGTTCGTTCTTTCTGAATTTTATTATCTCGGCAGTCAGCTGTGTGATGGTAGAATCTGTCCGTCCTTGAGTGATTTGAACTTGTTGTAACTTATTCAACATTTTGCTGAGATTTGATAGAACATTTTCTGCTTTTCTGAGGTAAGATATTAACATATCAGATTAGATAAATATACAATTATTCATGTATTTCACCTTGAGAGTTCATTCAACTCAACCAAAAACTTTCCTGAATTATTCATAAAGTCTGTTTAAATTACTCTCAAGCAAGGCAAAGCACTGAAGTCTTCATTTTGAGAAACAGGTATATTTAAATGCCAATAAAAACACTTATATTGTATATGCCTACATAGGTACAGATTTTGCCAGATATGGAAATCAAAGATATAGATACATTTCTTAACTTGTCATAAGCAGAGCTGTTTGGGTAATAAAAGTGCCAAGCTTGGAACAACAGCAAAAAAAACTATCTTCAGCCAGTTCTTTCCTGACTCCTCAAACTTAAGCAATGCTCCTGAAATTCTTATTGGGGGTAGGGTTGTGGGGGTGGGAGTGGTGGGCAAGTCAAGAGGCTCCACAGAGAGCAAAGAGAGTGAAAGGCTTTGCATTTACAGGCTGTGTTTATTCAGGTTTATTTAAGCTTCACTGACATTCCAGCCGCCCAGGGGCCCAGTCAGAGGTTAAAATCACAAGCATTCCAAGTGATAGTCTATTTTACAGAAATGAGCTCACCTCAAGTCAACATTCACCAGATACTTAGATCTACAGGCCCAGAAGAACCTTCAGAAGAATGTACGAAGTCAGGGAGATAGCTGACTGACCTTAGTAGAGGCATAGTAGAAATGCTTGTGTAGGAGCAAAAATAGCTAAATGGCAAAACATCCCCTTCTCCAATCAACCCATTCCCTCCTCCCAGTGGTAATTTTTTTCTGTTTAAAGAAAAATACTATTTTTTTTAAGAGCAGTTTTAGGGTCACAGCAAAATTGAGAGGGAGGTACAGAGAGTTCCCATACACTTATAACCTCCCCAGTTATTGATACCCCACACCAGAGGGTCCATTTGTTACAACTGACGAATCTACACTGACACACCGTAATCACCCAAAGTCCACAGTTTACATTAGGGCTCACTCTTGGTGTTGTCCATTCTGTGGGTTTGGACAAATGTATAATGACATGCATTTATCACTATAGTATCAAACTGAGTATTTTCACTGTCCTAAAATTCCTCTGTGTTTGCCTATTCATCCCTCTCCTCAATCCCTGCAACCACTGATCTTTTTTTTTTTTCACTGCCCCCATAGTTGTGCTATTTCCAGAAGGTCTCATACAGTATGAGGCTTTCCTTTTCTACACTTCTTTCTCTACAGTTACAGAAGAGGGTTCTGGAGTCTTGCCTTCTCATAACTCCCCCTATCCCCGTATCTTTTTACTGTATTCTTTTTTCCCTTAGATTTTCAATGTATTGCTCATTATAGTACATTTAGAGAGCACTCCCAAAAAAGAAGAAAAAAATATCGGAGAGAAAATGTACCAATAATTCTACCACCTTTTATGATATTGGCATATTCTAACATTTTTGTCCTTATAAAATTTTTGTTTTCATGACTGAGAGCCTCCTCTGTGTATAACGTGTTATCTTCTTTTTAAAAGTATTAACATGACACTGTAAGAATCTCTGCATGTTACTTCATCAGCATCATTTTGGAGAAGACAATGGCAACCCACTCCAGTACTCTTGCCGGGAAGGTCCCATGGATGGAGGAGCCTGGTAGGCTGCAGTCCACGGGATCGCTAGGAGTTGGACACGACTTCACTTTCATTTTTCACTTTCATGCATTGGAGAAGGAAATGGCAACCCACTCCAGTGTTCTTGCCTGGAGAATCCCAGGGACAAGAGAGCTGGGTGAGCTGCCACCTATGGGGTTGCACAGAGTCGGACACAACTGAAGCGACTTAGCAGTAGCATGATCGTGCTGTAGTTACTTAATCTTCCTAGTTGTAAATAGTAAAACTGGGAGGGGCTGAGCTTTCAGTGGAGTCTGAGGGACTTTACTTGTATAAGTAGATGGTGAGACAGTTCACGTCTCAGCTCTGCTTCAGGGCATCCAAAAATGATGGTGGTACCATTATCCACTGACCCTATGACCTTGACTCACAGTACCCCATGATCATAAAAACATCAAGATGGCTTCTCATCTTTGGTTAATGATGTCGACAAGGGCAAAAGGAAGCAAGAATTAGCTGACTTTGTGTGCTGTGTATTTCATTCTACTCCAGCACTACTCTTGGGGCACTAGAGTCCTTTTCTTCTCTGCCTTACCATCATATCTTTCTAATGTGATATATATATTTTAAGTTTAGATTTTCAAAGTACTGCTTATTTCCATAAATATAGAAAGAACCAAAAATCAGTGTAAAAGGAGGGGGAAATACAGATATTCCCACCACTTGTTAAGATATTGGCATATAATTAATACATGAGGAGCCTGGTAGGTTGCAGTCCATGGGGTCACTAAGAGTCAGGCATGACTGAGCGACTTCACTTTCACTTGTCACTTTCATGCATTGGAGAAGGAAATGGCAACCCACTCCAGTGTTCTCGCCTGGAGAATCCCAGGGACAGGGGAGCCTGGTGGGCTGCCATCTGCCTACGGGGTCACATAGAGTTGGACATGACTGAAGCGATGTAGCAGCAGCAGCGGCAGCAATATACGGCATTTACTGGCGTATATTGGTATAAAGAGGTAACAGACCACAGGAAGGGTGCTCAGTCTAAGGAAAATGAGAAACCAGCATCTTTATGCACTGCCTCCCAGCTTCCCAGCTTTCTGGGGCACCTCCACAGACAGCTTAGCCTTCATTTTGGGCAATGAACTATCAGAGGGTAATTTCATTTGAATGCTATAGCTCCTTATGCTAGCTCCTTAGGCAAATATTTTTCTGATGGCCTTTCAGCAGATTGCNCTTTTTTTTTTTCACTGCCCCCATAGTTGTGCTATTTCCAGAAGGTCTCATACAGTATGAGGCTTTCCTTTTCTACACTTCTTTCTCTACAGTTACAGAAGAGGGTTCTGGAGTCTTGCCTTCTCATAACTCCCCCTATCCCCGTATCTTTTTACTGTATTCTTTTTTCCCTTAGATTTTCAATGTATTGCTCATTATAGTACATTTAGAGAGCACTCCCAAAAAAGAAGAAAAAAATATCGGAGAGAAAATGTACCAATAATTCTACCACCTTTTATGATATTGGCATATTCTAACATTTTTGTCCTTATAAAATTTTTGTTTTCATGACTGAGAGCCTCCTCTGTGTATAACGTGTTATCTTCTTTTTAAAAGTATTAACATGACACTGTAAGAATCTCTGCATGTTACTTCATCAGCATCATTTTGGAGAAGACAATGGCAACCCACTCCAGTACTCTTGCCGGGAAGGTCCCATGGATGGAGGAGCCTGGTAGGCTGCAGTCCACGGGATCGCTAGGAGTTGGACACGACTTCACTTTCATTTTTCACTTTCATGCATTGGAGAAGGAAATGGCAACCCACTCCAGTGTTCTTGCCTGGAGAATCCCAGGGACAAGAGAGCTGGGTGAGCTGCCACCTATGGGGTTGCACAGAGTCGGACACAACTGAAGCGACTTAGCAGTAGCATGATCGTGCTGTAGTTACTTAATCTTCCTAGTTGTAAATAGTAAAACTGGGAGGGGCTGAGCTTTCAGTGGAGTCTGAGGGACTTTACTTGTATAAGTAGATGGTGAGACAGTTCACGTCTCAGCTCTGCTTCAGGGCATCCAAAAATGATGGTGGTACCATTATCCACTGACCCTATGACCTTGACTCACAGTACCCCATGATCATAAAAACATCAAGATGGCTTCTCATCTTTGGTTAATGATGTCGACAAGGGCAAAAGGAAGCAAGAATTAGCTGACTTTGTGTGCTGTGTATTTCATTCTACTCCAGCACTACTCTTGGGGCACTAGAGTCCTTTTCTTCTCTGCCTTACCATCATATCTTTCTAATGTGATATATATATTTTAAGTTTAGATTTTCAAAGTACTGCTTATTTCCATAAATATAGAAAGAACCAAAAATCAGTGTAAAAGAAGGGGGAAATACAGATATTCCCACCACTTGTTAAGATATTGGCATATAATTAATACATGAGGAGCCTGGTAGGTTGCAGTCCATGGGGTCACTAAGAGTCAGGCATGACTGAGCGACTTCACTTTCACTTGTCACTTTCATGCATTGGAGAAGGAAATGGCAACCCACTCCAGTGTTCTCGCCTGGAGAATCCCAGGGACAGGGGAGCCTGGTGGGCTGCCATCTGCCTACGGGGTCACATAGAGTTGGACATGACTGAAGCGATGTAGCAGCAGCAGCGGCAGCAATATACGGCATTTACTGGCATATATTGGTATAAAGAGGTAACAGACCACAGGAAGGGTGCTCAGTCTAAGGAAAATGAGAAACCAGCATCTTTATGCACTGCCTCCCAGCTTCCCAGCTTTCTGGGGCACCTCCACAGACAGCTTAGCCTTCATTTTGGGCAATGAACTATCAGAGGGTAATTTCATTTGAATGCTATAGCTCCTTATGCTAGCTCCTTAGGCAAATATTTTTCTGATGGCCTTTCAGCAGATTGCCTGTTGGAGCAGGCGGAGAATATTAATATTAATTGTACTTACTCAGCTGCTTCTGCCTTCACCAAAACCTTCTGGGCTCCATCTGCTGCTTTGTTTAGCCTGTCCTCTTCTGTCCGGCAGTCCTCACAGAGTTGCATAAGTTTCTGTATTTTGTCAAGTTCATGGGTTAGATTTTGCAATGTTACTGGGAGGTGGATGTCAAGTACACGATTTGCCACCTTCTCTACGTCCTCTGGAGGCACGTGTTCCTCTTAAATAAGAAGATGCGTTTTAGATAACCGTGTCTCCTTATCACTCTATCTTGTCAATAGCATCACAATGAATTCTAAGCTAAATCTATTTGTATTCGATTAGTGTCCCTAGAATATAGGAACTCGACTGTAAGTGTCCCATAGACTCTTCTGCATCCTCAATTTCCCCTTCTCTGTGAAGGAAACACTGCTTGTGTAATGATGAACACACCTGAACAAATGTTTGTTGGAAAAATCAGATTTGGGCTATTTTGTGACCTACAAAATGTCTTCACAATAACTGCTTATTGTAAGTACAGATTCAAAAGCAATTAAAATGTTTAGATGCCTGTCATTAAGATTCAAAACCATGGAAAACTATTATGCATAGAATGGATCAGCAACAAGGTCCTACTGTAGAGCACAGGAAACTATATTCAATATCCTGTGATAAGCCATCACAGAAGGGAATATAAAAAAGATTGTAAATATATGTATAACTGAGTCACTTTACTATGTAGCAGATATTAACAACAATATAAATCAGCTATAGTTCAATTAAAAAAAAAAAGATTCAAACACCATGAATGAGACAATAGGGAAGCCCTGGGTTTGGATTCAACAAAACTCCACTCTAATCTCCCATGGCATTAAAAAGGCTCACAATTGCCTATTATACAAAGTGAATTAAGTCAGAAAGAGAAACATAAATACTGTATATTAACACGTATGTTGGAATTTAGAAACATGGTAACGATGATCCTATATGCAAGGCAGCAAAAGAGACACAGATGTAAAGAACAGACTTTTGGACTCTGTGGGAGAAGGCAAGGGTGGGATGATTTGAGAGAATAGCACTGAAACATGTATATTACCATATGGAAAACAAATGATCAGTACAAGTTCGATGCATGAAGCAGGGCACTCAAAACTGGTGCTCTGGGACAACCCAGAGGGATGGGTGGGAAGGGAGGTGGAAGGAGGGTTCTGGATGGTGGGGCACATGTACACCCATGGCTGATTCATGCTGATGTATGGCAAAAACCACCACAATACTGTAAAGTAGTTATCCTCCAATTAAAATAAACGAATTTAAAATAATAAAAAGGATAACAATTTTTGCTTATCTGCATAATGGTAATTATATCTGATACAGCTTCTCAAAGGCCTATTTTGAGAAGGGATATGACAAAATACAGTATGAGCAACATATTATCAAGAAACTTCTAAATACATCTATGCCCTGCTTTTTAGAAAATAGAATTGGCCTCTTTTGAGAACTGAAGTGGAAGATGTACTGTTGGTGTTTCGGGTAATAACTCTTTGTCTCTTTCTAGCTCCTTTCTGGCACAGATCCCGAGTCCCATGGGGGAATAGATACACATCTGATCTCCAAGGGGTTTGCCATCAAGTCGGGAAATTAGAAGTCATTTCAGATGATTACTGATATTTCATAAAGGAGAAGTAATACATGTAAGACAAAATGATGTGGTGTTCAGAGAGAAGAGAAAATATTTCAGGAAGAACTTTAAGAAGACATTCAAATCCGGCCTTAGAAGCCCACATAGATTAAATCTGTGGAGATGTGGGTAGAAGGGACTGGTAAGGGCATTGTCAGCTCAGGCAAAAGCTCAGGGTGGAACAGATAAATAGTGTGTTTGGCTGGTCAGTGGAAGGGGTGTGTAAAAAGTATGTGAAAAAGTTAAAAAGTGTCTTAAAAAGTTTAAAAAAAAGAGGTGAAGTTCAAGAAGGCTGGGAGTGGATCACACAAGCCCCTAAATGTGGGGCTAAGGAAACTGGACTTCATTCAACAGACAATGGGAGCCATCGATGGCTTTCAGTATTTGAGTGACAGGACCTAAGTATATATCTTCTTTGCAGTAATTTTGCCTTTGCTAGTTTTAATATAAAAGGACTATTTTACTTAGGTTTGTTTTTTTGTTTTTTTTTTTAGCTGTGCCACGTGGCTTGTGAGGTTTTAGTTCCCCATACAATGGGAGCCATCGATGGCTTTCAGTATTTGAGTGACAGGACCTAAGTATATATCTTCTTTGCAGTAATTTTGCCTTTGCTAGTTTTAATATAAAAGGACTATTTTACTTAGGTTTGTTTTTTTGTTTTTTTTTTTAGCTGTGCCACGTGGCTTGTGAGGTTTTAGTTCCCCAACCAGGGATTGAATCTGGGCCCTTGGCAGTGAATGTGCCAAGTCCTAACCACTGGACCGCCAGCAAATTCCCAAAGTGAATGTTTTACTTCCTATAATGCTTTTGAAAAATTGCAACAAGAATTTTTCATGAATAAATTAAAGCTATATTTTAAACAGAACCATGGATCTGGCTCTTTATAGAAATGGTAACTGTTTTGTTAAAAAGAAAAGTTCTAATAAAAAGTGAATTAAATTTAATTCCACATTCAGTCATGAAACATTTATTGCCATTGATTATAAGATTAAAAATTAAAATTTAAATGATTATAAATTCACTTTCAGGAAAAGTGACACAAAATTCTGTTAATAAGGAATTCAGATCACAAGGAAAATATTAAGATGGTCAAAGAAGATCTGCATAGTGTGGCCACCATAAATGTAATACTTATATTTGGGCTTTACAGCCAAGAAAATTGAAGAAACTGGATGGGCGAAAGGTACCACTTCCTGGTGACCAAGAATCTCGGGACCCTGACCAGGGAAGTTCCTTTTATGGAATAGGATTTTTTTTGATGCCTAGCCTAATTTTTGTTGTAATAATCTGAACAAAGTTTCCCCCTGACCCTAATTCCTTAGGCTAATTAAAGTGACATTTTTATTGTGACTCTATTTAAAGTGAAATTCTAGTAGCAATGAGAACCAAGACCAGTATAGTAATAGGATCTATGATCCAGTGAACTAGGAGGAAAACAGGTACAACCTGCTTTGTGATGTGTTGCTTGAGCTCAGGACTGTATTTTACGATTTTCACACAACAGCAGTGGGAGTTCTGATATTTAGTTTTGGTGTTTGAATTAACTTGTATCTGCAGAAATAGCTAATGTGTTCCTCACATTAATTGGCATTGATTATGAGATTAAGTCTACTAGATTAAATCACAGATCTACTACGATCTGTGCCTAGTAAGTATCAATCCATCTAGCTTCTCATTGAAAATTCGCTTTTGGACAAACAAATGTCCAGCTGACTGATTTCATACTCAGTCATTTTCACTGATTATTTTGGTCATTTTTATTATTTCCACTCCCTATTTTTATTTTGAAAATCAGTATTAGAGCTGCTAATACAATTTCTAGAAACAATGAAATAGAACTTGGCCACAGGGGTCTCATAAAAATCAATAGCAAAGAGATTTAATAAAGTGACTGCAAAGACTGTAACCGATACCCTAACTGCTGATTAATTCATGTGGAGATATTAAATTACTGAATTTGGAAGACGGCTATGGGAAAGAAAGCTATCTCAGATCAATTCCATGTAGTATGGTACCCAAATGACATTATTTGCAGAAAGTGAGGTTTCAGGTCAATTCCAGCTGTACTATTTGACTTTTATTTTTAACTGACAATTCTCTGGAGTTTAAAACAAAGCTTTCCCAGGGACTTCCCTGGTAGTCCACTGGTTAAAGCTCTGCACTTCCACTGCAGGGGGGCATGGGCTCAACCCACGGCAGGAAACTAAGGTCCCCTGTGCATGGAGTGATCAAAAACAAAGAGAACAACAAACCTCTCCTAAAATAAGGCCCTATGAGGGACATCAAGTTTATAATCATAGTAATAATGAGTCAAATAGTTCCATCCGGCAGTCACAGAGAGCCAACATGAGTCTTGGAAAACAGTCAGTTATCCAAAATAATCAGTATTTTAGATGCCACTTCACTACAGTATTTGATATACTAACCAACAATTGTCATACCTTGATCTCACTCTGTCAGATTGTGGAATCTGACAGAGTCTTCATGTCAGATTTTCTTTTAAAAAAAATAATATAATTTTAAACGCTAAGTTCACTTGTTTGGAATTTTAACTAAATTCTAGGATTTATTACTAAATTAACCTTATATAGAGAACCATATTTTTTGATACAGAGTTAGTATTTTGCATTCGTTTTCATTAAGAAATTTAAGATCAACGAGTATGTCTTATTTTGGATTTAGGCATGTGATTTCCAATTAATGTAATTTGGAATTGGTTGATGCAGCAGTAAACATTGAAAAGGGAAAAAAAGGAAGAGGAGATGGCGGGGAGCGGGGGGGAAAGGAGGAGGAACAAAAATTAGTCCTAATATTTAAAAAAAATTACCTAACAAAAATATTTTGTTTTTTTTTTTCTATTAGAAGATTCATTTTTTTCTTCTTCAGATTCACTTTGGTTTTTCATATTCCTCAGTTTCTTTCTTAGCTGTAATGCACTCTTTTTGCAAACTTCTGCCAGTTTACTTATATTTCTGTTCTGGAATAGAAAAAACAAAAACGAGGCAAACATAACAATCAGGCATATTCTGTGATGTCTCGTTACTTAGCTGACCAAATAGAACTCACTAAAACTAAAATAGAAGTCTAGATAACTGAACAATAGATTCATGAAAAGGACTCTTTTAAAAGGTGATATTGGTTATTTTCATCATCCTGTTTTCTTAATAATGTAAACTTCTCTCTAAAACATTATTAGTGATCGAAACTGCTATTTGAAAACAATGACTTTTCCTGATATAAATTGAAAATACAAACTTTCTTTTTAGGAGATGTTAGTATTTTAGGGTATCAAAAAATTTCACAGAATTACAGTGATCATCATGTTTAGGAAGCTGAGAATATTTTCTTTAATATCAGTTAAAATATTAAGTTTAATAAGTTTAACATAAGTTAAAATCTTTACTCTTTTAAACATTCTTCAAATTCAAATAATATACGCTCTTTGAGGGTATAAAGGAAGCATTCTTTCTTTTAATAAATGAGTTTGAACTCAGAGCAGGCTACAAAAATAAATTACAGATCCTGTGTATACTTGGTGGAGAAATGATAAGGCCTAAAATGCTTACAACTTAGAAGTGCACATTCTTAACTGTATGATTTGAAAAAGGTCATGGACTTTTTCTTAGGATTCCAACAAACGAGAGAAAGAGAAGAAAATGGAGCGCAATAGAACAATATCACCCACAAGTTGAGCTGCACTGAATAAATTAATTGTGACAGAAGCAGGGCTAATTAGGATCAAACATAGTTAGGGGAAAAAAATCTCTCTTTATTTCCCCATAAAAAAAGCCAGCTTAATTTAAGCCATACAGATTCTGTGGAAAAGGATTTAATGGTAGTCACTGGCAAATGATGAAACAAAACAGAAGTATTTACCTGATGAAAAATATGTACCTTAATTTTTTGGAGTTGTTCCTTAATTCTCTAGAACTTTTTAAACTTTAAAATGGATAGTTGCTAAGAGAGATTTTAAAAGTTCTTATCACAGGAAAGAAAATGTAACTACATGTGGTGATGGACGGATGTTAAGTAAATTTATTGTACTAATCATTTCACAATATATACGTATAGCAAATCATTATGTTGTTCACCTAAAACTAATACAAATTTCCTATGTCAATTATATTTCAATAAAAAATAAAGTGGAGAAATTGTAAGAATACATAGAAGAAAGATGAGAATTTCAGAAATAAATACTCCGGTCAGGAAGCACTAAGTTACACAGATGAAATCTCAATGTAGATTAGTTGATGCCATATTCAGAAAGAACAAGATTGTTAAATTACTTCACTCTTAAAACATCTCTCTGCAATCCATCCTCTGTCACGACTCCTGAGAATTCTCTCGTAATCTCTTCTGGCTTGCTTCCCCCTTCTAATCAAGAGGAAAATAGCACACCATTTTATCAACATGACAGCCTTCATCCTTTTCTAGTTCTCCACTTATATGTTGATTAAGCAAGATTCTGCTATTATATGCTTCAGGGGTTATCTTTTAAAAGTAATCACTTAACATGGGACTTATTTAAATGGTATGAGATTTCTGGTTTTTGAGGAGGGACACAATAGTAGTTTAACATTACATGAAACGATTAAGGGTTGATTTAAGCACAGGGATGCAAGACCAGGATTCGTATTTGCTCACTGGTGAATTCCCAGCATGCAGATAAATGCCCAGCATGCAATAGGTACTCAACGAATATTTGTTAAAGTATTGAAGGATAATATATGAGTGAAAAAACTAGGTGGCAATACAAATTTGAATGCTACGTCGCTTCAGTCATGTCTGACTCTCTGTGATCCTATGGACTCTAGCCTGCCAGGCTCTTCTGTCCACGGGACTCTCCAGGTAAGAATACTGGAGTGGTTGCCGTGCCCTCCTCTAGGAGATCTTCCTGACCCAGGGAGTGAACCTTTTATGTCTCTTGCAGTGGCAAGCAGGTTCTTTACCACTAGCGCCAAGGATGGCTAAGTAAACAAAAAACGTCAGCATTTAGGATGTGTAAGGATGTTCTTCAATCTGACTATAATCAGAGACCTGCTCCAGAACTTGGATTCTGGAGCCTGTGGAGCATGGATATTGGACCAGCTGGGGCTCAGGTCCATGGAGACGAGGCTCATGGAACAAATGGCTGCTCCGCAGTGTGTATGTGCAGGAGTGTGTATCTTAGCTATGGTTCTCACCCCATTTTCAAGTCTGGCTCTGTATCCTTGTTTCAATTCTGAGGCCCAGATGTCTGCACGTACATTTCCTTTCTGTTCAGGAGTTGGTTTCTGCCACTTGCAAACAAGAGGACTGACTGATATAATATTTATCTTATATTGATTAACAAATGCAGCTTTTCTTCTTCAAAGGCTCTATGTATATTGCCCCAAAAAAAGGAAACTAGGGAGCATACCAACTTATTTTCAAGATGAACACAATGTACTCACAAAACTCTTTAATTTGTATTTATCCTTTCAAGATGAATATAACGTATTCATCAAAAAGCCTGAAGAAAACTAGGTAACTGAAAATTATACTCATTTTTTAGGAATGATTTTTTAAATCATTTAAAATTATTTGAGATTCTGTTATTAGGTACTTAAATATTAAAACAACTTTATCATATCAACCTAGGAAGGAGTTTAAGGAAGTAAGGGTATAATCCTATTAAAAACATTTTCTAACGTTAAATTCTGACATTAAAATTTGTCTATTTGGTAGAATTTCAAACACCTTCTTGAATTAATGAAAAATTATTCTTTTCTTGGAGATTTCTATACTTTTCAAAACTCCAAGGCTAGGAATTTACACATTTCTATGCAGTGTTTGTTATAAAGGAATCATAATCAAATGTCTATGTATGTCCTATGAACATATACTTTGTTTTTCTCTTTCTTTCCACACACACACACACACAGTTATACACACATACATACACATGTTTATACAGCATATATATGAAAATATGTTAATATTCTCATCTACTTCTAAATCCCCATTTATAGTCACGTCTATATTTTTAGGGCTTCCTTGGTGGCTCAGATGGTAATGCAGGAGGATCTAGGTTTGATCCCTGGGTTTGGAAGATCCCCTGGAGAAGGGCATGGCAACCCACTCCAGTATACTTGCGTGGAGAATTCCATGGACAGAGGAGCCTTGTGGACTACAGTTCATGGGTTTACAAAGAGTCGGACATGACTGAGCAACTAACACTTTCATAACTTTATTTTTATTCTGTATTTCCAGACAAAAGAACACCTAACATCAAGAATCTATTCTTTCACTTAGAAGATAAATGGAAATTTTAAAAATTTTAAGCAGTTTGCTTTTTAAAAATTGCTATAGCTTTGCAAATAAAGCATGAGAAGATATCTTTTACCTGTTTCTTCAACCTGAGGACTTGGTTGTTCAAACTGTGAGCCACAGACTCTGCTTCCTGAGCTTTCTGCAGGGCATTCATTGAGAGGGCTGGGGAGCCGTAACAGCTCGGGCCGCCACAGGATGAGAGCACGCAGGCCGTGTCCCCTCCTGCTCCGCACACCTGAGAGGAAAAAGGGTCTGTGTGGAAAAGTAACTTGTTGGCAGAGGGTTTTCCTAACATCATCCAGGCTCACTGAGGCAAGACACTGCTCAATTCATGTGTGTTTCTTCAACAGCTGTTCATGCTTAATATGTGGATATGACCCATTAAATATTTCCTAGTTAACTGAATACGTATCTAACTTATTTGTTGTTAGAACTGGTGTCAATTAATAACACTTTCATACTTATGGTTTCTTTGGAAAATAGCGAGCATTTCCATATTAATTTCATCTTCTTAAAAATTAAAAACTACCTTTCACTTATGAAGCAGGAGTAAATGTCCATAGTCTGTACCATTTGGGAAATAGTAAATAGTATAAAATAATAAAATCAAACCACAATCTTTACTTTTTTATTTTTCTCAAAGTTGGACTTAAGAAATTTTAAAAATTACATTATTTTTAGATATATTTATATTATTCCTATACTTATAATATAAATTTAAAATGAAATAAAACATTAGACAGGGAAATAGAAAAGATTTGTATATCAAGTCAGGCTTCCCAGGTAGCAGAGTGGTAAAGAATCCACCTGCCAAGGCAGGAGATGTGGGCTCGATTTCTGGGTTGGGAACATCCTCTGGAAAAGAAAATGGCAACCCATTCCAGTATTCTTGCCTGGAAAATTCCATGGACAAAGCCTGGCTACAGTCCATGGTGTCCCTAAGAGTCAGACACGACTGAGTGATCAAGCACACACATATCAAGTAAAAACCACAGATACTTTTACTATGCTGTCATGAATATTTACCTTTTCTTGCAATATTTGAATATTTGGTATCTTGATCTGCTTTAATTTCTCCAAAGACAAGTCTTCTTTTGAGGTTAGTGTATCTAAGATGCTAAGTAAGTCATTCCTGGTATTTCTGGAGTTGTTTATGATGGATGTAGTTTCATTAGTTTTCTTTTCAGTAGATAAAGAACTCTGATAATACTTCTTGATGTTCTTTGAAAAATGTATATCAACACCAATGGAGGTTAAGAAAAATTTTGTGGAAACTGAAATTATACATGGCCTATCAACATAATTATTCTCCAACTTGACTAGACTGTCTTGGTCTCAATGATCAATACAAAAATTCAACATCCATTCCCTTGAGCTTGCACTTCATGGGGAAAAGTTAGAAGTTCTGTCATAGATACAGATGTAATACCTACAGAGCACTGAGGTTTAAGTCTGCAGACATAGATTTGAATGCTGGCTTCTCCCTTTACTGTGTGGGTATATCCTTGAGCAAACCCATTAGTCTCTTAGATTGTGTTTCTCATAAATTAGTGATAATAATTTGTGAAGATTAAGTGAAATAATATAAAAATACTCTGTGAAATGTTCCATATATGTAAGGTATTCATTTTGACTACCTATATGAACTCTAAGATGATGAACCAAGTTTATCCCACTACATAGCACAGAAGTTGACAAACTCATTCTACAAAGGCCGGAGGATAAATGTTTCAGGCTTACCTACCATTACATTGCTGTCACAACTACTCAGCTCTGCCACTGTAGAGTAACAGTTACCATGTAAATAAATAGGTGAGATTGTCTCCTAATGAAACTTTATTTATAAAAATAGACTGGGAGGGGAAATATGTATACCTATGGTTGATTCATATTGATGTATGGCAGAAACTAGCACAGTATTGTAAAGCAATTATCCTTTAACTAAAAGTAAATAAATTTTTTTTTAAAGGAAAAAAAAAAAAAAAAACCTACCACAGGCTGTGGGTAGGATCCGCAGGCAGACTGTAGTTTGCTGACCTGTGATGTTGAAGCTGATGACAACAGCTACTATGCTAAAGTGAAAGTCACTCAGTCATGTCAGACGTTTTGTGACCCCATGGATTGTAGCCTGTCAGTCTCCTCTGTTGGTGGAATTCTCCAGGCAAGAATGGGTAACCTTCTGCAGGGGATCTCCCCAACCCAGGGATCGAACCCACGTCTCCTGCATTGCAAACAGATTCTTTACTGCCTGAGCCACCAAATGGTGCTAAGTGCTTTCTATATACCAGTACTTCTGATCAATTTTCATCCTTAATTTTACAAAACACTGTGAGAATTAGCCCAATCACTGTTTTATAAGTGGAAAAACGAGGCTCTGATGATAGTAAATTCTTGCCAATAGTAAGAGATGCGGCGGGGATTTGAAGCCAGGTAGTTTAACTCTAGAGACTGTGTTCTTAAACACTTCTCTATATTTTGATAGAAATACAAATTCCCAAAAGCATAATGTGATGTTTTAATGTAAATGATAGCATATTAGGGTTTTAGACTATTTTAGGAACCAAAGGCCCATGATTCTTATCTTTACTCCATACATAACCAGAGTCCAGGCATGACAGCCACTTTTTATCTTCTAAACATTCCTGGTTTTTATACTAACATACTCGGATGGCATCACCAACTCAATGGACATGAGTATGAGGAAACTCTGGGAGTTGGTGATGGACAGGGAGGCCTGGTTTGCTGCAATCCGTGGGGTGGCAAAGAGCTGGACACAATTGAGTGACTGAACCGAACTCTTAATATATAATGATTTTTGTTTACCATGAACCACTTCCCTAAACAAACAAAAATCATCTTTCTATTGCTTATGATGATTTTCTGCCTTGATTTATCTGGCAAATTTATCTTTATTCTATGAAGCCTTTTCTAACATACCCAGGAATAATACCATTCTCTCTACTTTGTTCCTGAAGCAGTTTGAAGATGCTCTAACAGAGTCTGTTCACTGTTTGGGGTTGTTTATATGCCTGGCTTTCCCACATGAAATTGGGATGACTTCAGGGTGGGGACTGGCTGAATTTACTGCCTGTCTCTGATGCCCAGTACAGTGTCAGGCATTGAGAAAAAGCCCAGTAACTGTTGTTGGAATGCAAGTTTGAGAGGATCAGCATGGGTCAGTTTTGCTTTCTTTTACCTGGCTTGGGTGACTGCTGATGGATTTTCAATTCTTTCACTGGGTACCTTTTTCTAGATTAGGAATCAGAGCAAATTCTTTACTTTTTATATGGTGTTTATTAAGCATCATCAATAGTGATTTCATTAAATCCAGGCCTTCCTTTAGCATCAAAATTGCCATCTTTTTTTTTCTCTCTCTCTCTCTTTTAGCTCAAGATCAGATGACAAACAGGAGCATAGACATAGGATAAGGAAAAGTAGATGATGCTTTTGTCTTGAAATAAGTTTCATCTCTCAACTAGATAGGTTCTGTGTGAATAAGATCAGTGCTGCCTCTCCTGGTAGTTAACAAGATGTCTGTCCATTTCCAAACATAACAAAGATCTCATGGGAAAAGAGGATATGACTTAATTCAAGTTTTGTTTCAGAGTTCCATTTCCCCTCCAAGTTGGTCTTGGCTTTGGCATGGCTCCCATTCATTTTTAAAAACTATGCAATATGTACTACAGCCTTCTAGTGTGTTACATGTCTCCAAATTCCTACAAAGTTCTTACAAGAAATATGTAAGTTCTTTTTGATTCATATGCTTTTGTGTTTATGATTGCTGGAAACTGAGTGGCTTATATTCAGGAACGTATCAAAACATATCTCTTTCATTTTCTTATGGCCACATTAGAATTTCCAAGCTGATGATTACACAAGATCCTTGTGTGGCTTGGCATCTGAATACTTTGGGTTTTAGTATATGTTTAGTATTGCATAACTGCTAGCATTTTTTTGTGCAAATGCTATCCAGTCTCTGCAATGTTTTAAGAAGTTGAAATATTCATGCACAAATAATACCTTTAATGGGTATGTTTTCATGTTTTAAAGTGCTTAGGCGCTGTGGCAATAAGCACAGGGTGATTCACTAATGGAATGCACTATGGATTTTATTAACTTCTGTCCATAAACAGACAGTTAAGGTACATTTTCTCGCTTACCCATGAGGCTTGCATTCCAGGCACTGGAGTGCAAATCATTTCCTTCCTGAAGATCTTCAAGTAAGAAGTTTGTTTCATTCCTCATTCTGACTATTGTTTCTTTCAGGTCTTCAAATTCATCCACTGTTTTCAGCTGCTCACTTAGTTGCATGATTTGTTTCCTATAGGGGAAAATGAGAGTAAATGTAGCAAAGCTTGTATTACATTTGACAGATTGGTGGAAAACACACACACACACGCATGCACACACAAAGAAATTGCCCCTCATTATTAAGTATCCTCATACCTGGGATGGATTTCAACTGCAGCAGTCTGACTTCTGAATCTATGCTTATGGACATCCTGAGTGTTCTGTCCTTCCCCCACTGCCATTCTGATTTGTAATTTACCCAGCGAACATTTATTATTTAACTAAACCAGGCCTGGAGAATACAATCATAGAGAAAACAGCTTTGCCCACAGGAGCTCCTCAGTGAGGCAGTGGCAAATGAACTACAAAGACATGGAAAGATGGAGAAGAAAACACATCCTTTCTCTGAGGTTGTCAGGAAAGGCTCCAGAGACGGGGAGGTGTTTGGGTGGTTGTTACAGAGGAACAGGAGTTCAAAAGGTGGCCCAGGAAGGGCAGGTGCCCCTTACCATTTCAGACCTGGCACTGGGACTCCTGCTCCTTTTGCTTTCTTCTCTCTGGCTCTGCTCTGGGCTCTTGCAGTCTCTTTGTTTGGACCGTCCACTATGGACTGGCTCCTTCTGCTTTCTCAGTTCCATTTTACCTGCTAGGTCTGACAACCACAAACTAGCGGTCCATGGGACAGGCCATTCTCAAACATGTTTCTTTGGCCTATACAGTGCTTTTAAAAGTGCTATTGAATTAGCTGCCTATATTTTAAAATGGGGACATTTCCATAGAAATCTGGATATCTGACATCACTTAAAAAGTGGGGAGCTCTGGGAACCCACAGTCTTTACTAGGGTATAGAAATGCTTGTCCTCACTGCCAGCTTGATCTGAACATGTTACCACCCTGGGCCCTAGAGCTGTGTTTATGATGCCAGTGGCCCTTCCTCTGAACTAACCAAGTGAGTTGCATCATCCTCCCTGTGTAACTTTTAAGCAATGACTATATACTTCTGGAATTTTTGTCTAGTGACAAAACTGACAAAATGAATGGCCTTATATTTACACTTGTGTTTTATATAACATGAAACTTTGTAGCTTCAACTATTCTTTAATCCATGAGCTTTTCTGGGGAGGAGGACTATTTTTTATAGAACCATAATCTTCCTGGTTTCTTTGTAGAATGTGTGCTCCTAGATGGGTAGACACTATACCTAACTCATCCTCATTTGCCCAAATCAGGTCAGCAAACTTTTTCTGTAAAGGGTGAGAAAGTAAATATTTCAGGCCTTGGAGGCCATAGCATCCCTGTCATAACTGCTCAACTCTGTCATTGCAGAGGGACAGCAGCCACAAAAGATGTAAATGATGGGTATGGCTGTGTTCCAATAAAACTTTATTTACAAAAAATGTGATGGGTTGGATGTTGCTTGTGAACTATGTCTTGCTGACTCCTGGCCCACAGCAATCAACATCATCTCTAGAACTATTTGATGAATGAAAAAATGATACTGCATTTTGAAAGAACTATTGTACCCATTATACAACTTCACAGTAATGTATGGGCATGTAAACAACTGAGAAATTTGGGAACATTAAGCAAATTTCCCTGAGTACATGGTTGAAAAAAAAATGTGTATTAGAAACCTTCCTACTTCTAATTTTGTGTCCTTCAGCTCTGCTGAGTTTGGGCTTCCCAATTAACCTTGTGGTTGCTTTTTTGTTATAATCAATGATATCCTGAAAAATCATATACAATCCTAACTATATAGGAAAGAGACAGAGAGATATGATCCTCAGCCTGGTTAGTAATTGAACAATGATCATTCTCCTAATGTTAACAAAGGTACATTTCTAAGCTGAAAGCTGTTAAAGCTCTCGGGAGTTAAGGTAAATCAGGAACTTGGCGACCTATTACTTTTGCACAAACCTTACCGAACAGAGTCATGATAATCCTTGACTTTTGAGAATTCCTCAGATGAGAAAACAGGATGTCTCCAAATCCTTTCTATTTCAGACATGTTTTCTCTGAGGCCTTTGAAGTCGGCCTCACAGACAGGCAGGGTCTCTCTTTTATCTTCCGTGTTAGCAGCCAGCCTAATTAACCCTTGCACCACTGTGGAGAGGGAAGAAATAGTGTGGTCCCATTGATCAAAGCACAGGTGACATTGAAGACAAGTGGGGAATTCCTGGTCATGACCCCGGGCACAGCGATCACATCGAGGGCTGCTAATGACCTCCTGGCATCAACACGTGCCTGTGTCCTGGTCACAGACAGGCTTCTGGGAACCTTCCTTGTTGCAGTCACATGCTGAAAAAGATGGGAGAAGGAGCAGAGAATGTCAGTCACCTGGCCTTCGGCTCCTTACTAGCTCAAGAATAAAGTCCCCTCCTCTTCCCTGAGAAACTTCCTAAATCCCATTTCTAAGGTGAACACGTAAAGCAGGATAATTATAGAGATCTTTGCAATGGCCTTTAAAACACAGCATCCCTCTTTTCACTCCAGACAAGTCAGCTCCTGGGGTTTTTGTCCTGTTTTTTTTGTTGTTGTTGTTGCTGTTCTGGCCATGCCACTTGGCTTGCAGGATTAGTTCTCTGACCAGGGATCGAAACTGTGCCCTCTGCAGTGCAAATGTGGAGTCTTAATCACTGAACTGCCAGGGAAGTCCCAGGTCTTTGTTCTTACATGGGCATTATTGGATGTCATTTTCCCTGCAAGTGTGTGAGTTGTTCACATCTGGGTTCTTCACCTATGTGAGTGAAGAGTATCGATCTAATGACACCCTTGTGGACAGCTGCTACTGTTCCTGCAGGGTGGTTCAGGCATGTCACAGACTCTCTAAGAAGGCCCATGATCACACTTTTTCTTAGTGAAACCCAGCCTGGATGTGGTATCTTCCTTGCATAAGAAAGACTGTTCTGTTCTCAAAAAAGTGTGTATGTGGAATCTCCCTTTGGTATTTACCCAAAGGAATTCAAAACACGTCCACATAAAAACCTACAAATGGATGTTTATAGTAATGTTATACATAATTGCCAACTTGGATGTAACCAAGATGTCCAGGTGAATGGATAAAGAAACTGTGATACATCCAGACAATTAAATGTAATTCAGCATTATAAAGAAATGAGTGTTAAGCCATAAAAAAAAAAAAACATGGAGGAACCTTAGGGGCTTTCTACTAAATGAAAGAAGTCACTTTGAAAAAGGTACATACTGTAATATGATTCCAGCTATAGGATATTCCGAAAAGGCAAAACTATAGAGACAGTAAACTGATAAGTTGTTGCCAGGGGTTAAGGGGTGTGTAAGGATGGATGGAAGGCAAAGCACAGAGGATTTTTAAGGCAGTGGAAATACCCTGTATGATATTATGCTGATAGATACATGTCATTAGACATCTATCTAAACCCAATACCAAGTCAACCCTAATATAAACTATAAGCTTTGAAGATTACAATGTATCAATATAGGTTCATCAATTGTAACGAATGTACCACTCTTGTGGGGAGGTTGATAATGAGGGAAGGTATGCATATGTAGGGTCTGGGAGTATTCCTCTCAATTTTCCTGTGAACTTAAAACTGCTCTAAAAAAAAGTCTTTTCAAAAAAATGGGAACATTAAAATTATCATCTTAATTAAAAGAAAAACAAACAAACAAAAAACACCTCGGATGTTAGGTGGTGTTCCAATGGTTAGGACACCCTGGTGGTCCAGTGGTTAGGGCTGCATGCTTTCACTGCTGAGGGTTCGGGTTCAGTCACTGGTCTAGGAGCAGATCCATAGCCATGCAGTGTAGCCAAAAAATAAACAAATACTCTCCCCAAACCTGATATTATATGCACTTCAGATGGGTAGGTTGTTGATTACAGCTAAGGATGGAGGATGAAGAGAGCTACTGAAGTTATTTGAAGCAATTATTATTATTATTGAAGCAATTTCCGAAAAGTCAGGGAATCACTAGCCTATGCCACAGGCTTAACTATAAAGGAGCAAGTGATTTAAAAATCCATTTGGCAGCCTGAGTGGGAATAATGCCAATTACAAATAAAAACTGATTAACACACTAGGCTCCTCCAATAGACATCATCTACCTGGCCCGTTCGTTTTGGTCCAGAGGCCTCTGCAGGAACCCCTGGGGGGACTCTGTGCATTTCACCACCTGGAGGCCAAGGCTCCCCCTTATTATCTGTTCTTCTCCAGGAACACTAGTGGGGTCTGCAGCCTGAGCTGACTATTTGCAAAGTTTCCTCTATGAAAGCATTTTTATAAAATAAGATTACTAAAATATTAGAGGGACACAGGAATATAGGCTCTCTAAGAAAGATTTTCTAAGAGCCAACATTCCTTCCTGGTTTTTAAAGTAGCAATTCCACTTGGAAAATTGCATCTTTGAATGTGGCAAAAAATCAAAGGCTTTTTTTGTTAAACCACAAAAGCACATTTATAAAGGAATGGACAGGAAGAAAGAGTTCCCATATGTGGCTACATAGAATAGAAATGACTGCAATGGTAAGTGCATCACATCTGATATTTCTTTAGTTTGACATCTTTTGGAAGTGGATTTCAAAGAGAGGTTCAAAAATCCCTCCTCCTAGAAATACCCCAGATGCTACATTTGCACTGTCCAACATGGTAGCTACTAACCACATGTGCTATTTAAATACAAATGGATTAAATGAAACAAACGATTGTTTTTCTCACTTGCACTAGTCACAGTGCAAGTGCTCAATACAACTAGTGGTCCCTGCACTGGATAGGTCAGATGTAAAATGGTTCCATGTTTGCAGAAAGTAGTAGGAAGCAGCCTTGCCCTGGAAATTCTCTGGCAGTCCAGAGGTTAAGGCTCCACTGTTCCACTGTGGGGACATGGGTTTGATCCCTTGTCTGGGAACTGAGATCCCACATACTGTGAGGCACAGCAAAAAATAAATAAAAAGACAATCTCATTTTTTAAAGATGCCAGGAGCACTGGATGTGTATTAAGAATAAATAAATAGAAAAAAACAGCCCTGCTTTAAATCCTATAACTAGTGCTAATGGAATGAAAGGCACTAGGAATACAAACTCCTCAAGTTTGGAGGCCTTGCCTTCTTTGTTCACTACCCTGAGTACCCAGTAGACACTCTGTGAATATTTTTAAATAAATAAGTGAATCTGTGATAAACCCCAAGTTATGAAAGCCATGTTAAGGAAACATCTGTTCTGCTGGCTTCTTATGATCCATTTCCCAGTCTCTACCTTGATCCAAGTTAGCTGTTTTTGTCAGCATGCTTCCAGATAGCAGAAAATTGGCTACAAGTTATGATCTCAAAAATCTGTTCCATATAACAACTTTGAGGAATTTTAATATAACCTAACATTCAATATAGTGCAAAGTTTCAATAAGAGAAAAAACTTTTAAGGGCTAAAAATATTTTTTTTTTTAACTAAGATTAAAGTTTGTGAATTTTCAAATATAAAGCATGATACCATAAAATTCCTAGATGAGAACTTAGGCAAAACATTCTCTGACATAAATCATACTAGTGTTTTCTTAGGTCAGTCTCCCAAGGCAATGGAAATAAAAATGAAAATAAACAAATGAGACCTAATCAGACTTATAAGCTTTTGCACAGCAAAGGAAGCCATAAACAAAACGAAAAGATAATCTGTGGACTGGGAGAGAATATTTGCAAATGACCTGATCAACAAGGGCTTAATTTCCAAAATATACAAGCAGCTCATACAACTCAATAACAAAACAAAACAAGAAAACCAAACAACCCAATTGAAAAAAGGGCAGAAGACCCAAACAAACATTTTTCTAAAGAAGATATACAGATGGCCAACAGGCACGTGAAAAGACGCTCAACACTGCTAACTATTAGAGAGATGCAAATCAAAGCTACAATGAGGTATCACCCTGTACTGGTCACACGACCATCATAAAAATGTCTAGGGCTTCCCTGGTGGCTCAGGGGTAAAGAATCTGCCTGCCACTGCAGGAGACATGGATTCGATCCCTGATCCAGGAAGACCCCACATGGCACAGAGCAAGTAAGCCACAACTACTGAGCTGTACTCTGGAGCCCAGGAGCGGGAACCACTGAGCCNGAAGGATTGGGGGCAGGAGGAGAAGGGGACGACCGAGGATGAGATGGCTGGATGGCATCACGGACTCGATGGACGTGAGTCTGAATGAACTTCGAGAGACGGTGATGAACAGGGAGGCCTGGTGTGCTGTGATTCATGGGGTCGCAAAGAGTCGGACACGACTGAGAGACTGAACTGAACTGAACTGATAAGGGCTGTTGTACAGTGTTTCTCCTTCTCTATCTGACTCATTTCCCTCATGTGACAATCTCTAGGTCCATCCATCTTGCTGCAAATGGCCTTATTTCATTGCTTTTAATGAACCATTGTCAAAGTTTTGAACAGTTACCTCTGACATCCTGGCTGGATCTCAGGCAAATTCTCATTTCCTGTCTCTTCTGAAGGTATGTTTTTCACCTAGGATCGGGGAGAGGGCTGGGGGGAATGGTGGAGACATAATTTCAGAGATAAACCAGCAAAATGCTTGTTTCTTGGGAGAGGGATGGGTTTTGGTTTTGGAAAAATTTCTGAGCGACTTTGAAAATGTTGGTGGATGAATGGGGCTGTTGTAATGCCAGTCATCTTTATATACTTATTACTCACCAGTGCTTGGAATAATCCCTCAGAAGCTGGGGATGAAATTGGTTTCTCAGTGATTTCTCTTTGCATTCCGGATAATTCCTATATGATTATTTGCAAGTCCTCCAAACTTTGTCAGAGTTCGTTGGTGACACGCTTCCGGGGGAGGACAATGTAATTTTATTTCATTACAAATGTACTGCCTTCTGGGCTTCCCAGGTGGCGCTAGTGGTAAAGAACCTGCCTGCTAGTGCAGGAGGCAGAAGAGACTGGGGTTTGATCCCTGGGTTGGGAAGATCCCCTGGAGGAGAGATTGGCAACCCACTCCAGTATTCTTACCTGGACAGAGGAGCCTGGAAGGCTACAGTCAATAGGGTTGCAGAGAGTCGGATACAAGATAGCACGCACACAGGGTTGCCTTCTAGGCGCTGGTTTAATTGGACGAGGGTAGGGAATGAGGAAGGAAGGAGGGAGGGAAGGAAGGAACCAGCGCTTTTTGAGTGTGGACCAGATATTTGATACTTACAGGGCTTACAGGGCAAGGGCCCTCTTTCATTCTTCCCACAAATCTTTGGGGCGGGTACTTGGATTACCATTTCACAGATGAGGAAACTGAGACTACATAAATGGACTAGCCAATAATCTGGAAAATAACAAGTGGGGAGTCAAACCCAAGTCTTTCTGAATCCAAACCAAAAGTGAACCAAATGCTTGCTGCCACTCACAGAACACCTATCCTCCTTACCAGTCTCCCTAGGCAATGCACTTTCTTAAAAAACCACAGAGTTGTGAGTTCAGGATTCCTGGGTCCTCAAATAACCAAAACCACTCAAATATGCCTAGTATCCAAAACTAATCTCAGCCCATGTTCATGCAGCACCCAACCCTTACCCAATCTTAGAGGTGAAACAGCAGCAGCCTGAGATAACATGCCTGGAGGTGCAGAGGGGTGAGTAGTTTTCCTGACATGGGAACCTCTGAGGGTTTTTTAAAATAACCTTTATAAGACACTTTGAGGGTATTTCCATGAAAGGTAGTGGAAAAACCATCCCATCTCTCCTACACTCTACTCTTGCAATCACGAAGGCAACTGCTAATGTTTAGGTGCCCAAACCCTGTGTCCACCTTCCATCTCTTGGTTTATTCCATTTAGAAGTGGTCTCATAGCTCAACCATGGTCTCATCTCTTAAGAACTGACCAACCAAGCCAGAGTGTAGATGGAGAAGAGGCTGTAAGATTAACTAGACACATATGCAAACTTAGAGGTAATAAATAAGAAAAACAGTGGCCATGTGATTTATCATGATGGTAATTATAATAAAGAAAATAATAATGCCATATTTTTAGTATCATTAACTCATACAGACGTCATGATTTTTTTCTTTGTTTGTATTGTATATTTGCACTTGTGCTTAAACTCCTTAAATAAAATTTTTGATTGAGGGACAGACATAGATATTGAATTAATTTTTGCAGTATCTGTACATTACCCAAATTGGTGCTTTAAGACATCTGGAAAAAATCAGTTATATCTGTGAAATATCAATCAAATTGATAACTTGAAACTATATAAAGAAAGCATTTGAATGATTTTATTAAAAAATTTTTGTTTTATATATATATATCAATATATAAAACTTAATCACATATTTATATTACTTAACACATCATGATTTTAAATAAATTATTTTGATTTGAACTCATTTGGTCAATTTTCCAGACCATCATTTAAAAACATAAGCTCTGTGATATGAGTTTTTGTCACTGGTTTTTGAACCATTCAAATTCTTTGTTCTGAAAAGTAGCAATTTACCAAATTGTGTCTTCTTACCATTATCTATTATATCCTGTATCACTAATTTTTCCAAGGCAGATAAATTATGAATATGTGATCATTTTTTAGACAGCAATGTAGGATGACAAGGAAAAACAACATCATGAAGTATACTGCATACCTGCATAACCTTGAAGACAATTGCAGATTACATCTGAGTTCCAAAGACTCTGATAACAGGAATGGGCAAAATACCAATCGCTGGAGGGAACATCTGGACACAGGCAAGGACAGCAGGACTGTCCTGAGGAAGGATTTCCATAGTAACCATCGATGCATCTGTCAAGGCAAATTCTTTTTACTCAGATGTTCCCAGGAAAAGCTCACGTTAGCCAACGTGGATTTGCTATGCTTTAGGACAGTAACATTACATTGCCAACAAAGGTCTGTCTAGTCAAGGCTATGGTTTTTCCAGTAGTCATGTATGGATGTGAGAGTTGGACTGTAAAGAAAGCTGAGCACTGAAGAATTGATGCTTTTGAACTGTGGTGTTAGAGAAGACTCTTCAGAGTCCCTTAGACTGTAAGGAGATCCAGCCAGTCCATCCTAAAAGAGATTAGTCCTGAGTGTTCATTGGAAGGACTCATGTTGAAGTTGAAACTCCAGTACTTTGGCTACCTAATGTGAAGAACTGACTTATTAGAAAAGACCCTGATGCTGGGAAAGACTGAGGGCAGGAGGAGAAAGGGACGACAGAGGATGAGATGGTTGGATGGCATCACCAACTCAATGGACATGAGTTTGGGTAAACTCAGGGAGTTGGTGATGGACAGGGAGGTCTGGCACCCTGCAGTCCATGGGGATGCAAAGAGTTGGACACAACTGAGCGACTGAACTGAACAGAGGACAATGCAACTCTTAAAACTCAACATTTTAGAAGATGCTCATTTGCTCTGTAGAAAGGTTTTCTGCTTNACTCAGGGAGTTGGTGATGGACAGGGAGGTCTGGCACCCTGCAGTCCATGGGGTTGCAAAGAGTTGGACACAACTGAGCGACTGAACTGAACAGAGGACAATGCAACTCTTAAAACTCAACATTTTAGAAGATGCTCATTTGCTCTGTAGAAAGGTTTTCTGCTTCATATTGAAGGTCCCACAGCTTAGTCATTAAACTGGATATCATAGCATCTAATTTACATGCATATTTTCAGTTCAGTTCAGTTCAGTTGCTCAGTCGTGTCCGACTCCTTGCGACCCCATGAATCGCAGCATGCCAGGCCTCCCTGTTCATCACCAACCCGCAGAGTTCACTCAGACTCACGTCCATCGAGTCAGTGATGCCATCCAGCCATCTCATCCTCAGTCGTCCCCTTCTCCTCCTGCCCCCAATCCCTCCCAGCATCAGAGTCTTTTCCGATGAGTCAGCTCTTCGCATGAGGTGACCAAAGTACTGGAGTTTCAGCTTTAGCATCATTCCCTCCAAAGAAATCCCAGGGTTGATCTCCTTCAGAATGGACTGGTTGGATCTCCTTGCAGTCCAAGGGACACTCAGGAGTCTTCTCCAACACCACAGTTCAAAAGCATCGATTCTTCGGCGCTCAGCTTTCTTCACAGTCCAACTCTCACATCCATACATGACCACAGAAAAAACCATAGCCTTGACTAGACGGACCTTAGTCGGCAAAGTAATGTCTCTGCTTTTAAATATGCTATCTAGGTTGGTCATAACTTTTCTTCCAAGGAGTAAGTGTCTTTTAATTTCATGACTGCAGTCACCATCTGCAGTGATTTTGGAGCCCCAAAAAGTAAAGTCTGATGCTGTTTCCACTGTTTCCCCATCTATTTCCCATGAAGTGATGGGACCAGATGCCATGATCTTCGTTTTCTGAATGTTGAGCTTTAAGCCAACTTTTTCACTCTCCTCCTTCACTTTCATCAAGAGGCTTTTTAGCTCCTCCTCACTTTCTGCCATAAGGGTGGTGTCATCAGCATATCTGAGGTTATTGATATTTCTCCCGGCAATCTTGATTCCAGCTTGTGTTTCTTCCAGTCCAGCGTTTCTCATGATGTACTCTGCATAGAAGTTAAATAAGCAGGGAGACAATATACAGCCTTGACG
>SJYX01009988.1:84535-187813 GCA_006410675.1 Oreotragus oreotragus | reverse complement strand
GCAGATGTTGGCAATTTGATTTCTGGTTCCTCTGCCTTTTCTAAATCCAGCTTGAACATCTGGAAGTTCATGGTTCATGTATAGTTAAAGCCTGGGTTGGATAATTTTGAGCATTACTTTACTAACATGTGAGATGAGTGCAATTGTGTGGTAGTTTGAGCATTCTTTGGCATTGCTTTTCTTTGGGATTGGAATGAAAACTGACCTTTTCCAGTCCTGTGGCCACTGGTGAGTTTTCCAAATTTGCTGGCATATTGAGTGCAGCACTTTCACAGCATTATCTTCCAGGATTTATATATCATCTATTATATCATGGAAATACATATCTATATATACATCACATTTTATCTATTCATCTGTTGGTGGAAACAGGTTGTTTCCATACCTTGGCTACTGTAAATAATGCTGCAGTGGACAAGAGGTTGCAAGCGTATTTCCAAGTTAGTATTTTCATTTTCTTTGCATAAATACCCAGAAGTAGAACTGGTGGATTATATGGTAGTATGGTGGGCTGCCGTCTATGGGGTTGCACAGAGTCAGACACGACTGAAGTGACTTAGCAGCAGCATTTTTAAGTTTTTGAGGAACGACCATACTGTTTTTCATAGTAGCTGCACCAATTCACATTCCTAGTGTACAGGGTTCCCTTTTCTCCACATCCTTGCCAACACTCATTATTTCTTATCTTTTTTGGTAATAGAATTTCTAATAGATGTGAAGTGATATCTCATTGTGGTTTTGATTTGCATTTCTCTGATGACCAGCGATCCTGAACATCTTTTCATGTAGCTATTGGTCATATGTGTATCTTCTTCAGAAAAATGTCTAGTCAGACATTCTATCCTCTGTCCATTTCAATCAAGTGTCATAAATGCTGTTTATACAGAGCATCTGATAAGTAATGTTTTTAATGATTCAAACTTCCATGAAACTTAGGAGTCAAACTTTCCAATTATAAAAATAAGAAGAATCATACTTAAATGGCTAGATTTTTCTTTTCCCTATGTGAGATAATAGAGATTCAATCTTTTTCTGGTAAATTGCAGAATTCTTTGAGCCAGTCTTCCCTATACAAAAATGTGATGCTTGTTTGTTTGACAGGGTGGTACGTGGAAGAANAAGAGAAACCTGTCAGGGTTCAAGGGGCTAGTGGTGGGTTGGTGAGAGAGTCACAGTTCTGATATCATAATCTCTAATTTACTGTATCAACCTGATCAAGGTAAATAAATTTGAGTCCATACAGTGCTTAGAATAGAGCCTTGCATGTACTGGGTCAAGGTATATGTGCTCAGTTGGCAAGTTACATCTGCCTCTGTGCAACCCCATGGGCCGTAGCCCACCGGGCTCCTCTGTCCATGGAATTTTCCAGGAAGAATACTGGAGTGGGTTGCCATTTCCTACTCCAAGGGATCTTCCCAACACAGGGATCAGTCCTGTGTCTCTGTGTCGCCTGCACCCATTTACATATGATTTGTTAATAAGAATTCACTGATTTCATTTGATCAACAGTACGTTGTAGACAACTGCAGTGTTTTATTTTTTTAATTGTGGAATGACATATGACATTATGTTAGTTTCAAGTGTACTACATAATGATTCCATATTTGTATATATTGTAAAAGGATCACCATCATTGTCTAATTAATATCTGTCATGATACACAGTTACAATATTTGTCTTGTGATGAGATATTTTAACTTGTTCTCTTATAACTTTCAAATATAGAATACAGTATTATTAACTAAAGTCACCATGCAGCACATTACATTCCCATAATTTACTTATTATATAGCTGGAAGTTTGTACCTTTTGACTTTATTCACTCATTTTGCCCACCTCACCTCTGGCAACCACTAATCTATTGGTGCTCTATATCCATGAACTTGATTTTTGTTTGTTTTAGATTCACATATAAATGAGATCATACTCTTAGAGAGTGCACTTATGGTTACCAAGGGTAAAGGGTAGACAGGAGGGATATACTGGGAGTTTGGAACTGACAGGTACATACTACTATGATACATGTACATACATAACTGAATCACTCTGTTGTACACCTGAACCTAACACAATATTGTTAATCAACTATCCTCTCATACAAAATAAAGAAACAAAAATAGAGAAAATGCAATCACACAGAATTTGTTGTCTTCTGACTTATTTCACTCAGCACGAACCCTCTAGGTCCATTCAAGTTGCTGCAAATGTCAAGATTTCCCTTATTTAAAATGACTGAATAATATTCCATTATTATGTTATAGATATACGTATCAGTTCAGCTCAGTTCAGTCGCTCAGTCATGTCCAACTCTTTGCAACCCCGTGGACTGTAGCGCACCAGGCCTCCCTGTCCATCACCAACTCCTGGAGCTTACTCAAACTCATGTCCATTGAGTCAATAATGGCATCCAACCATCTCATCCTCTGTCATCCCCTTCTCCTTGCTTCAATCTTTCGCAGCATCAGGATCTTTTCAAATGAGTCAGTTCTTCATATAGGGTGGCCAAAGTATTGGAGTTTCAGCTTCAACATCAGTCTTTCCAATGAATATTCAGGACTGATTTCCTTTAGGATGGACTGGTTGGATCTCCCTGCAGTCCAAGGGACTCTCAAGAGTCTTCTCCAACACCACAGTTCAAAAGCATCAGATCTTTGGCACAGCTTTCTTTATAGTCCAACTCTCACATCCATACATGACCACTGGAAAAACCATAGCTTTCACTAGTTGGACCTTTGTCAGCAAATAATGTCTTTGCTTTTTAATATGCTGTCTAGGTTGGTCATAACTTTTCTTCCAAGGAGTAAGCGTCTTCTAATTTCNCAATGGATGGGTCCCTCCCAAAGGACCCAGGCAACTCTGTACTCATAGATTCAGACTAAAGCTATTTGAGAGGAGCTGTGAAAGAGGCTGGGGAGGGGGTAAGCGCTAGTGATCTGAGCGGGAACTTGGATGAGTTTCCCTCTTGGTTACAAGAGTCAATTCGACAGGATGAACAGAAAACGCAGGTGGTCCCAAGGCCTAGGGTACAGGCTGGAACATTCCTAGGACCCTGCCCACAGAGGATCCGAGGGTAAATGCTAAGCTTAAGTCCGATGGCAAGGGATGGAAAAGGTCCTTTATTTGGGCCCGGGTGATACAAGAGACTGCAGATTGATCTAGAAACTTCCCTCCGGATGTCCCAGTGTGGCGGAAATAATCATCCCAGGGTGCGTAACTGGAAGCGAGGACTTTCCAGCACTGGGGCTTCGCCCTGAGATCCCAAGTGAGCAGGGAGGAGTAGGACAGGCCTTTCCTGGTGTTGACCGGGCACGCAGGCTAACCGGGACCGGCGAGAGCCCGACCACCGGGAAGCCTGGAGATGTAGCCACAGCCTGGGCAGCACGGACTCAGTGCATGTGAGTCTGAGCAAACTCCGGGAGACAGGGAAGGACTGGGAAGCCTGGCGCGGCAGTCCACAGGGTCGCAGAGTCGGACACGACTGAGCGACTGGACAGCAGCAGCCTGCGTATGAGGGAAGGAGGGGCTGACGGTGGGGATCTGACTCTCACCCTGTGTGTACAGCAGTCCAGAATGCAGGTGGGCCTGGCAGCTGCCTGCAGATGATCGCGTCCTGCATAAAGCGGCAGCCCCCTAGTGCTGTCCTTGGTGGCCCCCAATATATTTAACTATGAAGAAAGCACATTAGGCTCCAGGAGAGGAGTTTACCATCCCTGACCCGGCAAATGTCTGGCTTTCCAACCGCATGGCAAAGGAACGTCTTCCCAGTCTGCCATTCTCTGGGGGAGAAGTATGTGAGAGTTGGAGTCTCTGCCTGGTACCGTGTGTGGGGTGGCAGGCCGGGCTTTCCTGCCCTGAGAGATCTCACTGATAACTAGATGGCCCCACTGCGCACAAAGGAGCTGGCCTGACAACACTTTGAAACAGTGGTGGTGACCTGGCGGACAGCGTGGGATCAGCTCGGAAGCTCTATGAGAATTTATCCTACAGGCAGACTTGCCCAGGCAGAGAATGACGTAAGTCCAATTCCAGTCACAACAGTGCCTGCAGGAACTAAAGTTTTCATTCACCTGAATGCCCATCAATAGGGGCTGGTTAGATACACTCCAGTAGGCTCACACAATGGAAGATTATGCAGCTGTAANGAAAGTGAAGTCACTCAGTCTGTCCGACTGTTAGTGACCCCATGGACTGTAGCCCACCAGGCTCCTCCGTCCATTGGATTTTCCAGGCAAGAGTACTGGGGTGGGGTGCCATTGCCTTCCCCGGTGGGAAACCTAGACGTCATAATCAAGTCCTGAAATAAGGTTAACGTCAAAGTGTATCTCCTTGCTTCAAGTTTCCATGTGGTTTTTCTTCAATTGTCTCCACCTCCTGTGAACTTGCTAGAGGCTGGTGTGTGTGTGTGTGTGTCCCCTTCATCCTACCTCACAGCTCACCTGGGTGTGTGTGTATGTGTCCCCTTCATCCCACCTCACAGCTCACCTGGGTGTGTGTGTGTGTCCCCTTCATCCCACCTCACTGCTCACCTGGGTGTGTGTGTGTGTCCCCTTCATCCCACCTCACAGCTCACCTGGGGGAGTGTGTGTGTGTGTCCATCCTTCATTCCACCTCACAGCTCACCTGGACATCTGTGTGTATGTGGCTCGTATATATATATATTTGTGCAGATGCGGTTTTACTATTCTCCTTTTTCTCGCTGCTATGACTGCTGTCACCTTCCTGGTGTGAGGGAAATAGAGGGCGAGGCTCTGCGATACATTCAGATGTGTTTTTACAACCCACTACTTGAGAAAATGATCTCTTCTTCAGTGGTCACAGCAGTTTACAAATGCCGCAGCTCCCCAGGTCCTGTAGGGCCCTGGCATCTGTGTTAGTTACAAGCTCCCAGGGAAGCGTGTTGATGCTGATGTAATTGCATTTTGGAACCTCCAGCCCAGATAACCCAGTCACTTTGCCCTTTTACCAAGGGATTAAGAGCCTTTGAATTCCTCCGCTGGGATGGGTTTTTAAATTTGAGAATGACTCCTTCTTCCTCTACTTTGATCAGCAGAGAGGAAAACACCTCACAGAGCAGAGAGGTGGCCGAGGGCCTATCCCCCAGGTCTCCTCTGCGTGGTGGGTGTGTGATGCCAGAGCCCGAGTCTGACAACCTCATTAAGACCCGCAGCAAGTTGGGACCTGTCAGGAATGAGTACGCTCTGCTGTTTTCCACAGAAATTTCACTTCACAGCCTGATTTGCCTTCAAATGCCCTGATTTGCCATTCTAATGAGGCACTGAAGTCGGGCTTTGTGGGCAGGTCTGTGGCGCCCTCTGTGCATCTTGATGCTGTGAACCTCTTGGGAGATACTTGAAGTGAAATTTCTTTGAACACATCTAAAAAATCCACACACACAAACAAAAAGCTGTTATTCCTAAGCCTTAAAAATATTCAGTGTTCAGTTTCAAAGTTCCTGTCCGCCCTCACTTTCAGGTTGGTGTGATCCCGCCTGTGGTATGAAGTTAAGGAAGGAGGGTTTCACACTTTAAGAGGCAGAGGGGGGACTGGTCTCGGGGTTTTTCCTCTGGCAGCTGTCCAGTCCTCTGCAGGTGGTTAGCCAGGGACCCGACCGTTTGGGAGCAAACCGGAGCCTCAGACCCTCTGGGCTGTGGCTTGGGTAGGTGCTGGTTCCCTCTGGGTCTCTAGCAGGAGCGAGTGGCTGATGCTCCCCAAGAGTGGGTGGCACCGCAGACGGCGCCTGCTGCCCTCGTGAGGCGGACGCTGGAAAGGGAACAACTTCCCAAGGTGGAGGGAAGGCTGCCCTGTGAGTGAGGAGACCAAGGAAGCCACAGGGGTGGGGGCGATCCGCCTCATTCTTGTCTGTGGCTCAGCCATGAGCAGACTGGGATGGGCCTTAAGCATGTTCCCTCAGAAACAAACCAAATATACCTGTGACCTAAAAGATAGCACGAAACAGCAATGTTCTTTGAGCCAGAGAGAGAAAGTAGAGACTTTGTAGGACTTTTCTTCCTGATCACATACCTACTGGGCCCATGGTCTAGCCTTTTCCTAGGCCCACATCCTTGATTCCTTTGAAACTACCTTTAATATGGCCTTTGCTGCATTCCAGTACCAAACCTTTTTCCCTTCAGATCTTCTATATGTAAAGCCAACTCCACCCTCCTCCGTACCCCTCCCTCACCTCCAGAGAGTGCCAGATACTCTTGCATCAAAACTTTTATCCTGTCCCCCTGCTTAGAAACCATATGGAGGTTCCATTTATTCAGCTGATAAAGTCCAATGTTCTAGATCTTCCTCTTCTCCTTTCAGGCTTGTATCTATCCATCTATCCTACACTCATCAAGTACTGCAGGGCTTTATGAAGTTCAAGGATACAGCGATACATATGACAGAAAGAGGTGTAATCCTTACTCTCAGGTTGTTGGAGAAGGCAGACAACAGTCGAGTAGAGACAAGTTTGGTGAGCTGTGGGATAACAGGGGAGGAGCACCTGGGTAAAAGTGAGCTGAATCTGTTAGTGGTCCCCCAGTGTTTGTAAGGTCAGAACACACCAGATGCTGGGAAGAAGCCTAGCGAGTTTTCATATTAGGAGGAATAATGATAATGAAGCTTTTGCATTATACAGACCTAAATTGCAGCCATGAAATTAGAAGACGCTTACTTCTTGGAAGAAAAGTTATGGCCAACCTAGATAGCATATTCAAAAGCAGAGACATTACTTTGCCGACTAAGGTCCGTCTAGTCAAGGCTATGGTTTTTCCAGTAGTCATGTATGGATGTGAGAGTTGGACTATGAAGAAGGCTGAGCACCGAAGAATCGATGCTTTTGAACTGTGGTGTTGGAGAAGACTCTTGAGAGTCCCTTGGACTGCAAGGAGATCCAACCAGTCCATTCTGAAGGAGATCAACCCTGGGATTTCTTTGGAAGGAATGATGCTAAAGCGGAAACTTCAGTATTTTGGCCACCTCATGCGAAGAGTTGGCTCATTGGAAAAGACTTTGATGCTGGGAGGGATTGGGGGCAGGAGGAGAAGGGGATGACTGAGGATGAGATGGCTGGATGGCATCACTGACTCGATGGACGCGATTCTGAGTGAACTCCAGGAGTTGGTGATGGACAGGGAGGCCTGGCGTGCTGCAATTCATGGGGTCGCAAAGAGTTGGACATGACTGAGAAACTGAACTGAACTGAAGGAGGATTTCTCAGCTGGGAGCAATGTTTTCACTAATGGTTTACATTGTGAATAGAGAACTATTTACCCTGAACATGACAGTCTTGGTAAAGAATTAGCAATGCTAGATGAAGCCTCACCTAAGCCTTTATTAATGAGTGGCTTATGAAATGAGTTCCAAGGTTAGTTGTGACCCCAGCAGCAGAAAGGGTAAAATTTTGGTGACAGGGTCATCCCACTTTTCAGCTTCCCAATCTTGTGGTTTTAGCCTTTCCAACCACTGGGTTTATGCACTAGGTGATAAAGCTGAGGTTACACAGACAACTCCACGGGGTTCTCACATCCTCCCTGGCTACTACGTTCCTATCACCACACATGGTACCTCAGAGAGCTCTGCACACAGTCAGTGCCCACTGCATGAAAGAATAAAGTATGGCATAAAAATTTTCAGTGTTTTACCTCCATTGATAGTCTGAACAAATGTAGACAAATTCCCAATTCCACCCCTTTTAAACCCCCCACATTGATTTTCTCGCCTTCAAAACTCCAAGGTGGAGAACATGTGTGTTTTCCCCATCTGGGTTTTGCTACGTACAGTGACAGCCATGTTGCCCCAAACCATAGCTTCCTGTTGAGCACGTGTCACAGCAGCGGCCAGGCACACCAGGCTTACACTGGCACTGGCCTCCCGGTCGGCTGCAGTTGGGTCCCTTCGAGCCCTGTGGATGACACTGGCAAGCTGCAGGGAACAAAGAAAGTCAGAGGGAAAGGAAATGACAGCAAAGCACCTTGGCCCGTTGGTAGCTCTAGTTTTGATCTGTCTTTCTCTTTGGATACCTCTACCTCTTCGGATTATAAGGATTAAAGACAATCATGCCTGTGAAATACTTAGCACAGTGCTTGGTACAAAGTAAGTGCTCAATAAACACTACTTAATACATGTCACTTAGCAGTAAACATTACTTAACAAGTTACTTCAATCATTAGTTGTTCCAATGTTATTCTTATTGATGCTATTATTTCTTCAATTCCTGATGATCTATGTTGATGCTGGATTATGCCTTTCATTTCCCTTATTCCATCTTTCATGAAATTGTGGGCATCCTGAAGCCAGAGTCCTGCATGGAAGAAGCATCTGACTGGAACTCAGGAAGCCCAGATTCTCATCGTGGCTGTCACTCTATAGCACTGATTCTCAGCTAGGGGGCAGACCTTGCTCCCCAGGGGACATATGATAAAGTCTGGGGGCATTTTTGGATGTCACACCTAGCGAGAGGGTGCTGCTGATATCAGGTGGGCAGAGGGTAGGGTAGCTGTTAAACATCTTACAATGCACAGGATAGTGCCCCTTTCCCAGCAAAGTGTTACCCAGACCTAGATTTCAAAAGTGCTGAAACCCTGTTCTACAGCTTAGTGAAATGGGCAAGTCACCTCATGTTTTGGACTCAGTCTCATTTATTAAATGAAGGTTGAGGGATGAAAGAGGTTGTTTATAGTTCATTCTAGCCCTAACATTCCAGGATTCCAAAGAAATATTTTAGGACAGTTGTTCCAGAAATCCGGCATTCCCCAAGTGACTGCCAGGCCCTTCTTTTACATACTTCTTCTGTACTGTAAGTTATGATTTCAACACATGGAGAGAATGCACTGTGTATCTAATCATTGAGCAACTGGTATTTACATTGGCTGTTGAGCTAAAACATATTAAACCATTTCACTCATGTTCCTTTGTATAGACAACGGCTCTTCAGCAGAGCCCACTGAACAGGTACTCACCCACGGCCCCGTTGTGCAGCCTGGCAGACAAACTGGCTATAAGCCTTTCACATGCTCCAGGGAGCACCTGAGGTCCCGATGCTGAGGCAATTTCAACACAGTTGTACAGCTGATATTTGTCTAAATCCTGCTTGCTGCAGAAATTCTTCAGTGAGTTGATTTGGGGAATAAGACCAAGCTTTTAAAATAATGGAAAAAAAAAAGTTTCTGTTCATAGTAGGATACTGTTCAAGATTCCAGTTATTAAAGTAATTAGATCTATGAGAGTCATGGATGAAAAGAGATTCAATTTCATCCTTTTAATTGCATGCAACTGAAGATTTTAAGATTTTCAATTTATTTAAGAAATCTTCAACTAAATATTTACATTTGTTGACTTATGGCAAAGAAAATAAACCTTTATCTTTTTATTATTATATTTTTTTACTTGCTAATCAATTTGTCTTAGATTTGAAAGATTGCTAACTAGACTACTTGTGATGGATTAAAAAACGACAGCTTAGGGAGTTTCCTGGTGGTAGAGCGGATAGAATCCAACTGCCAATGCAGGGGACACAGGTTTGATCCTCGTTCCAGGAAAATCCCACATGTCACAGAGCAGCTAAGCCGGTGTACCCCAACTACTGAGCCTGTGCTCTGGAGGTCAAGAACTACGAGTACTGAGCCCACATGCCACAAAACAAATAATCTAAAAAATTAGGACTTAGATGGTGCACTCTGTAGTATTACTGTGGAACTCTAATTCCACAAAACTCTCCTTTAGCAAGTTTTGTCTTTTTCTATGGCTGATTCATGTTGATGTTTGGCAGAAACTAACACAGTACTCTAAAGCAATCATCCTTCAATTAAAAATAAACACATTAAAAAAAAGAAATTTTTGTCATTTTCGGTTACACATGAACAGTGCTGTTCTACATCAAACAATCTGCCTCTTGGGTGACTTGCAGTACAGATTAACATATTAAACCAATTCATGTTGATGTTTGGCAGAAACTAACACAGTACTCTAAAGCAACCATCCTTCAATTAAAAATAAACACATTAAAAAAAAGAAATTTTTGTCATTTTCGGTTACACATGAACAGTGCTGTTCTACATCAAACAATCTGCCTCTTGGGTGACTTGCAGTACAGATTAACATATTAAACCTCTGAGAAGTACTGCAAGAAAGTTACCTTTGTTTTTATTGAATTATAGTTGGTTTTTAATGCTCTGTTAGTTTCAGGTGTACAGGACAGTAGTTCAGTTGTATATATATAAAAGAATATATATTGGAGTAGGAAATGGCAACCCACTCCAGTATTCTTGCCTAGAAAATCCAATGAGCAGAGGAGCCTGGCAGGCAACAGTTCATGGGGTCATAGAGAGTCAGATTGACTGAGTGCACACACACATACAAGAATATACGTATACACATGTATTCTTTTTCAGATTCATTTCCCTTATAGGTTACTACAAAATATTGACTTTAGCTCCCTGTGCTATAAAACAGGTCCTTGTTGTTTATCTATTTCATGTAGTTTGTATCTGCTAATCCCAATCTCCTAATTCACCTCACCCCATCTTTTTCCCCTTTGATAACTATAAGCTTGTTTTCTTTTTTGTAAATAAGTTCATTTATAGAAAAATACTTTCAAAACTCAGCGTTTCCACACTTATTTTACCACTTGGTCCTATATCCAAATAATATTTATTAACATCCTATATGCTTAGTGTTTCACAGATGCATTTTGGGAATTGCTGGCTAAAACCACACAGCTATTATGGAGACAAGGACATCATTTCAAGCTTATTCTCAAGGAGGAATGATCTATAGTTTAATAGTTACGTGAAGAATAACTATCTGTTTAGGTCTCTTGACATTTTATCTAAATTATAACCTAATACTATTCAAAATGTTTCCTAATGACTTGGTTGAAATAGTGAAGAATGGTATAGCAAACTGATCACCAAGTTTGTCGTTTTGAACAGCTGGTGGAAAAAACAGCACTGGAAATAAGTTTGAATTCAACAGGTCAAGTTGGGAGGTGAACCTGATGGCGTGGATAAATCTCCTCTCATCTTTTTGCTTGTCTACACTGACGTTAGTTTCCATGGGCTTTACTTCAACCCTGTTCAGTCGTTTCCTTCCTGTCCTCTGACACAACCGCACCGTGGGGCACAGTCTCAAACTTGGATGACGATTTCAGTCATCCACGCTATTTCTACTCCTCAAATTTCTAACCTCATCCTCCCAGCATGTCACTGCCTCTCACTCCTCAAATTTCATAGAGAAAACAGGTAACAGCAAAGGGACTGGAGTCTCCTGCTTCCTGTTGCCCAAACTCCTGTCTCACAGGGACTGACACCTGTCCTCACCGCTGCGAGCTGGTGGGGGAGAGGCGTCCCAGGGAAGAGACGTGCGGCAGCTACGCCCTGTGCCCTCGGGGACTTTCCTGTGGACTATGGACGGGGAGCCTGGCGTGCTCCAGTCCATGGCGTCTCAGAGAGCTGGACGCGACCTAGTGACTGAAAATGCCCTCCTTCTTCAGTCTTTCCCTTTCCATCGACCTCTGTATGTGCTTCAGTCTCTCCCATCTGTAAAGTCACCTCCTTGATCTCAAATGTCTCCTGCTACTGCCTTGTCTCTTGATTCCTTGGCAGTCAAATTTCTTTAACAATTCTTTCCTTGCCATCTTCATTAGCTCCTCGCCCATCTACCCTTGATGCCAACGCAACAGCTCTCCCCTAAATGTTGGGGCTCCTTGGGGTTCTCTCACAGGCTCTCTTCTTATCCCACATCCATTTCCTAAGTGACTGTAATGAAGCTGTGTCTGGTTTTCATCTGCATTTATATCTGCTGCCACATCTCAGTCCTGGGTTCCAGCTCTGCATAGACAAGCCTATTGGTTGTCCCACAGGTACTGCCAATCAAACACACCCATAACCTGCTTTCCTTTCTGTGCCTATTGCCAGGAAATAGTGCCACCATCTGCCAAGCTGCTTGGTGTAGAAAACTGAAGCCATCTTCGATACCTGCCTCTTCATCATCAACACGCCCAATCCATTCCACTTGCTCCCACCCCCAACATCAAGTTCTTCACAAGCCTGGTCTGACCGTCTGATATGTCTCGGATGTGTTTCTCGCTCTCCGTTTCCCATCACTTCCCTAATCTAGGCCACCCAGATGACCATGATGACAGCCCCAAAGATGTCCCATCTTCCACTTTTGTCTCCCCTCCGTCATCAATTCTCTACCCTATTGCCACAGGGACCTTTTAAAAGGCAGTCTATTTGGATAACATTCCTTCTTCAAAGTTTCAGTGACTTCCCATCGCCTCAGGACATCTAAGTCACATCTCTTTTCATTCTGCTGCTCCCTGACCTCTCAGCTTACTGGTTCTCTATGTGGGAGGTACCCACCCGCATGGGGCATTTTAGAAATTCCAAGGGGTAATTTTGGTTGTCAAGGTAATTGGGTGAGGTGTGTGACTGGCATTTAGTGGGTGGAGATCAGAAATGCTAGACATTCTCACAAAAAGGAAAACCATCTCATGTCTCTGACAGCTTTTGAATGTTTCACTGAAGATCCATGAAGGAGGATTCTGTTTACAGTTATGAGTTGAAAGCTTTACCCTGTGTTTTTAAAACATGTTAAACATGCTTACAACACACCTGCTTGCATGGCTGTCTCATATGTAGTGATTCTACATGTATGAGCATCTCCACACTTCACTGTCTCCTGGTGTGTTCATGTCCATGCATGTACATATTGAAGTACACTCTGTAGCTCCATAAATTACTTCCCTTTTATTTCTCCTTTGTGTTTGCACATAACACTGATAGTATTTAGAAGTTGTGTGTTTAGGTAGGCTATAATTCCTGTGAATTTCATGGCAGGATAGAAAGAGTGATACAAAATATTTGTAACAAGAAGGGAAGGATGTGTCAGATGACACTGAGAGCTACTGCCTGAGCCAAACCAAAGGACCTGTCCCAGCTCCCAGTACCTTCATGACTGTGCTGTCGCTTCCTGCGTAACTGCCTACATCTCCTCCTTAGAGCGTCAGCCCTGGTGACGGCGGGGAAGGTTCTAGCCTTATTTACACCTATGCCTACCCCAGTGGCTAGTTTTCAGTAAATGCTTGTTAAAAATTCTGCAGTAAAGAAGTATACGTGCATTCTTAGTATTATTGTATCTTTAAGTTGATACTAAAACGACTCTGCGTTCTCCAAACACAAAGCAAGCAGGGTGACACTCAGAAGGAAACCAGATGGGTTGGGCTTAGGACTGAGGGCAGCCAATCCAGGACTACTGTTTACAGTTCTTGGTCAGAGTTGGTTTAAGAGTCAGCCATTCTTGGTACCAAGCCGATGGAACAGATGACAAGTGTTCCTGTTGGCTGCAGAGGTTTATAATGCTGACTCACTTCTCCTAGAAACTTCTAAGGACTTTATACTGCCAACTGCAGTCCATCCCATGGTTTAAAAGAAGAATGCCAGTTTTATGTTCTAGAACTCATTATCTGTGTTTGAGTCTCAGCACATTTTTATGGACACACCTATCATGTAATTAGGGCGACTGAGGAAAAAATGAACTGACTCATAAACAAAAGGTATTTGTGCAGAAGGGCTGAACACAGCCTCCCTCTGGTTTTCTTGGCAACGCATCTCAGTTAATCAGGCTACAAAGGAGAATGAACTTAGAGAGGGTCAAGTTCCAAGCAATCGAGTATTTCCCAGAACAGCAGAATTGCTTTAGTCTGTAACCATAATGTGCAAGGATTTTCTCCTACTGTCATCCTGGGTCAGGGACTCTCGGGGACATTGCAGGTGCCCTGCTCAGATCTCCCCACCCACCAGCTGTTGTGGCACTGGATGCTGAAAGCTCACAGCTGTCCCCTTCTCCAGAGAATTGGACTCAGTCACTGTGTCCAGGAGTAAGTGTGCTCCCAGCGGCCGGGGGGTGGGGTGGGAGCCTGTAGCTGATGATGACCCGGGCACACAAAGCCCTACCCCTCACCTCCATGTGGAACCAACCCATGGGGCAGTTCATGCCCCAGAGCTCCCTGAGCCCATTCTGGCTGAGTTCCTTCTGCTGTTTCCTCACTCCTCTTTCCCAGTGAGCACCTCAAATCAGGAGCACCTGAACCTCTGCTTACAAGGAATCTCACGTAAAATGACGACTAAAGTCCTCTTCTGGGGTTTTGGACGGTTTGACAAGATCTGGTGGCTCTCTTAATTTTTATTTTGGTTTTAGGATTTTTCATGGCTATATGTAAGAGAATGATCACTTGATAATTGACCAAATGGACCTATTTTTAGTTAATTTCAAATTGTCCATGTGTATTCTACATCTATCAAACATCACTGCAGTGGTTTTGTTTACACGTTGTCTTCTATATCAGGCTGAGGATGTGTTGAGGGCAAGAACCAGATTTTTTCCCCCTCAGGAATCAGCACAGTGCCTGGTTGTACCCTCAGAGAATGGGTGATGAATGGACAATTTGGATGGATGCATTTAACACAGCATCCAGTGATTATTTTGGAATTTATAAACTTTAGAGATATTTAGGACATGGATTTAAAAATAGAAGTAACTTGGATCTCATAAATTTAAGTTTCATGACTGTTAACGATTACAATAATAACATCCCTTTGTTACTAGGAATCCTTATTTTCTTCCTTTCCCTTTCTTTTCTCTGCCTGGGTTCCCACCTGTCAGGGTTTTTTCCCCTTAATTAAACCTGTTGGATTTGATTCTCTTTCTTTGTAACTCACATGTTGATTCATGAGCCCAGTTGTATTTAAAGTCCCTCGTCAGAATATGAATTATATGGGTTAGAGAAATCATAACAGTTTACATTTCCCATTCAGGAGTTGGTTTCTACTTTCCATTTCAATTATACTGAATTTCAGAGAAACAGTGAATAATTTTTTAGTTTGTCTCAAGTAATATTTGAGGGCAATATTTGGCACATATTTATGTCATATTCAAATTTAACTGGGTGCCCTGTATCTTTCCTCCCTCCATCTCTCCCTCTTTCCTTCCTTCCTTTCTTTCCTAAATATTGCAGTCCCATCTTTGATAAAATAATCTTAAATAATGGCCTTTTAAAAATGTTATAATAGCTGAACTTACTGAATACAAATCCAAGATATAACTGCCCCATACTAAATTCTATAATAGATAATGAAATTAAGAAGTTCTAGCTTGTAAATTAAAATTTTTCAATAGCTATAAACTAAAGTTTAAAGATACAATACACAAAATATGGAGAGAGATATATCCATATGTATATACTCTTTTGTGTGTGTGTGTGTGAAGTCGCTCAGTCATGTCCGACTCTTTGTGACCCCGTGGACTGTAGCCTACCAGGCTTCTCTGTCCATGGGATTCTCTAGGCAAGAATACTGGAGTGGGTTACCATTTCCTTCTCCAGGGGATCTTCCCGACCCAGGGATCGAACCCGGGGCAGACGCTTTAACCTCTGAGCCACCAGGGAAGCCTGTGTATACTTATATATAGCTTAAATCAGGGGTTGGCAAACTTCCTATAAAGATCAGATAGGAGAGGACAGAAGGAAGGCTCAAGAGGGAGGGGATATATATTCATACTAATATATATGTATGCATATGTATATGTATACATATGAATGACTGATTCGAGTTGTTGCACAGCAGAAACCAATAAAACATTGTAAAGCAATTTTCTGCCAATTAAAAATTTTTTTAAAAAATCGAGGAAGGCCAGATAGTTAATGTTTTGGCTTTATGATCATAAAATCTCTGCTGCAAATACTCAGCGGTGCCTTTGGAGCTTGAAAGCGGCATAGATAATATGTAAACAAACAGGCGTGTCTGTGTTCCAATAAAATTTGGTAGGGTTGTAGTATGCCAATTAAATCACGATATTAGGAGATTCTCACAGATATTTTAAAATAAAATTTAACAAAGCAATTTGATTTTTATCCACAAAATTTTTAAAAACCTCACACAATTTTGTACAGTTCTGCTAATAGTGGGATGAAACTGGCACTTTCATGCATTATTGATCATCCTGAAAATTAATTGATGAATACCTACCAGAAAATTAATTTGACAGATTTCAAGAGCCATGAAATTTTGGTAAAGTAGGACTGCATTTTAAAATATTTAAAAAAATACCAACTATGCAGAGTTATAAAAAATAGAAGCAACTTAAATGACCACAAGTAGGGGAATAGGTAAGTAGATTAAATTTATTCAGTGTCTAAACTCTGCCCAGTGACAAGACTGAGCCTAAAGTTGTGGACCGAATGAAAGGTTTGGAATGAATAACCGTGGCCCAAATTTGGAGGGGAAAACAATGAAAGAAGTTACTCAAGGCAACACTAAGCATAGTTCCTAAAAATGGTAAGCTTACAAAAGCACCAGAAGAAAATGCTTATGATGTAATATAAAGTATCAAAAAAAAACATGAAAAAAAAATCTTGTCTGAGCACTCTGATTACAATGATAGAAAAGCATAATAGATAGAAAATGGGAAGTTACAAGATGACAGTAAGTAATTATTGGTGGACTGTCTCCCCAAACTTCCTATAATGCAAGTACACAGTTGTGGCTCCAGGCAGAGATGCTGGAATCAGGCCTTCTGGCTCTGAATTCTCACTCCTCACTAACTCTGTGACCCTTTCCTTCAATTCTGTCTGTAAAATGGGAATCAACACAGACTTCCCTCAGAGTTCTCATGAAGTCTCAACAACAGAATATGGAAAACACTTCAAACCAGGGCTGACAAGTGTTCTTCTGGAAGATTTGCCATTGTTATTCAATGACCTTCATAAACAGGAGATGATTTTCATAATGAAACAAATAGATTTCTATTTCTCATGAAACACTGCAAAGTACAACCTTGAAGCACCCACAAGGCTTTGTAGTACTTACAGAATCAACCAGGATGTGTGAATGAGCCTTGAACCTTCCTTCCAAAGGCTGGGAAAAATAGACATCAAGGGAATATTGTACATCTGGTTCTAAACAGATGGGTGTGGGAAGTAGCATGATTTTGTATTAAAAGAAATAAAGCAAAAATTCAGTGTCAAAAGTACAGTTATATAAGCTAAGCAGCCATTGCATTTGGTCAGTTCCACGTGTGCTGTGAAGCAGGTTCCACTGCTGGATGGAGGCTTGGTTTAGATCTAGACCAGCTCAGGTGGGTTGGGTGGTCAGTTCACATTCAGATTCTCTGTGGCTCTACCACAGGATTGTGCCAAATAGCAAAATCTTGGGAACTGGCCAACGGGTGTCACGACTGCTCTGGGGAAAGGATGGAGCAAATGTACTCCCTCCCATCTATCAGGCTAATATTAACAAGGTTTCTGTTTTATTCAGCCACAAATCTCCAATGCAAAATTACTGGCCTGAAAACTAGACATTTGGCTGCTGAGATAACTCAAACTGAACACTGTCCTCTTATTTTTGTAGCATTTCGTTTGTTCACATCTCCAGGCCTCTGGGGGAACAGAAAACAAACATTCAGGATCAGAGTCAGGCTGTCTGGGCTGGAGCCCTGGTTCTGCTATACATCAGCTATAAAACTCAAGCAAGTCATCGAAACGTTCTCAGTTTTCTCCTCATCTGGTGAAGACAATATCTACCTCACTGAGTTGTTAGGAAAATTCAACGTGGTATTAAATGTAAATCATAGCGTAGCATATAGTAAACACTTAATAAACATTACAGTTTCCTTTGATACACCTCTTCTCCCACATAGTTCCTGGTTACAAAATACTGATAGACAAACAACATTCTAAGAAATCTTCAGCATTTGAGGCCAGGTCCCCAAGCATACCTGGAAGCGCTGGTAAAGCCTGAGGCTTCGGCTGTGGGGTCTTGCGTGTGCAGTGCTTGCTTGCTCCAATGGGGTTAATCACCATCTGGATGGTCCAGTCATCTGCAGACTAGACAGGCATCACATAAGGGCATGTTCCTGCGAGGATGCATGCACCAACATATTTCTAATGGATAGTGCACGGGATAAATTTGCAACCCAAAGTCTGCTTGGAAAATGGAGTTTTGCATTTGTGAGAAGAGAGTCACCCTCAGGCCTAACTTTCTGGTATTTGAATTATGATCCAGGTAGAAAGAATATTGTTTATGGCCATAGATATAATTCCTGGGTCTAGAAAACCCCTGGGACTCTTGAAGATCTAATCTTTTTTTTTAAACTTTTTATTTTGCATTGGGATATAGCCAATTAACAAACAATGTAGTGATAGTTTCAGGTGAACAGTGAAGGGACTCAGTCATACCTATACATGTATCCATTCTCCCCCAAACTCCCCTCCCATGCAGGCTGCCACATAGCACGGAGCAGAGTTCCCTGTGCTCAACAGTAGGACACTGTTGGTCTTCCATTTTAAATACAGCTGTGTTCACATGTCCATCTCACACTCCCTAAACATCCCCTGAAGGTCCAATCTTTAACATCTGTCTCCCAAAGAGTCAATTAATTCATCATGTTCTTGGATCACAGCACAAAGGGAAAAAAAGGAATCTTTTACAAAAAGATATATATTTCTTTCATACTATTGCATAAATATTCTTATATAAATTTATTATTTATATAATTATTAAATAATTTTAATATAAATATTACCAGATATATTTACATGTGTATATAAATACATATATAATATATATATATATATAGAGAGTGCATATATGCTAATTATCTAAACTCTAGAAGTATCACAATCTGGAAAAGTTTTTTAAGGCTGTCAGAGATATGTTCTGTCTATACAAAAATTTATATATATTTATACATACACATTTATACACACGTATCTTTTTAGAAAATGACGTTCTTGTCATACTCACCATGTCAAAGTGCCTTCAAGTCCCTTGCTTTTAATTTACGTGAGAAATTAAGAAGTATGTCATATTAAGAGTTTCAAAGTAGATCATCCACTCTGGTCATACAACAGACAACGAGCCCTTTCAGAATGTGGTCCCCAGAGGAATTCTGGGGGCTCTGAGACCACCCCCAGCCACATAAAATATTTTTCAGGGGAGATGGTCTATGGAGTTTCAGACCACCAAAGAAAAGATTATGCAAAGAAAACTCTAGATCAAGTGTTTTTCTAATTTGGTTTCTCTTCTTTGTTAGATATTTCTCAAAAGGCAGGGGAAGGGCTCGAAAAGGAGGAAGCAAGAGGACCAGGTTGGTTTGAGCTTTCCTTTTGTCTCCTGGTAAAATCCAAGTGCAAATAAATGCCTCTTCTGCATCCCCATGAGTCTAAATCTCTGCACATATGTTGCTTATTACACTTTCAGGGGGAAAAATGTCCTAGGAGGGCAGGATTTGCATTGAGTTATTTATTATTCTTATACAAACATTTCATCACCACTTCCCTAGACTTAGTATCTTAAATCTATAGCTCCGGCTTTAGTTTCTCTCCATGGAATAACGTGTGTGTACATATGGCTCCCTGTGTTGCTTTAATATCTTCAGGGAACACTTTGGTTTACAATGCTCTCCAGATGTTCAACTTTCTGCAAATCCTGTTATGATGAACCTAGGCAAGACTGGAATGGAAACACTTAGCTTGAGAATGTATTTTGTTCAGCTTGGAACCACCAGCACGGAAGGGGAGTTGAAGGATACCTGAGTTTCATAGCGAATGGCAACTGTGAAATCCATGGGAACAGGGATGTTCCCCACAGCAAATCTCGAACCAGCCCCAGGGAGAACCCTGGCAAATCCAGGTCCTGTCCATGTAACGGGCATCCCAGGAACTGGCTCTCGGAGAAAGACGGAAACAGCAGGCAGTCGGTCAGAAGTCACCGAGCCCTAAAATAGGAGAGGAATGAACACCACTTTGCCTAGAGTGAAGGGTTGGAAGAGAAAATAAAAAAACCTCATGTATTTCTTGATGTCTATATGATCCATCTGGGTCCCGGATAAATTATTCCAACCAGGGCACATCCCAGAATATCACGGAGAATAAAGTGCTGATTCTGCAGCTGTGGAACATATGTTACTGTATAGAATGATCCCTTGGAAAGCAAGATCACTGGCCAGCACGTGAAGTACCCCATGTGTCATAAACTGAGTGATTCCACATTGGTGACCTTGGCTTTTCTCAGATATGACTATGGAGTTCTGGCCAAAATACGAAGGGAAAGAAAATATTCCCATGCCTACTTCATGGATTTTGCCTAATTGTGCATGACAATGATAAAACCACATGGATTTGTTTTTTCTAGATATTTCTTTCATGCAAATGTGAGAAATGATCTTCTCCCATCTGCTTGGGGGCACATGAGTACAAAACTGCTCACACGCTTGGCTGATTAGCAGCCCTGCGGGTCTCGATACTGGATGTCAGCCTGGGACCATCTGGACCCTGTAGATAATATTTCCTTGATGACTTCTGCATACACATCCCAGAATATCACGGAGAATAAAGTGCTGATTCTGCAGCTGTGGAACATATGTTACTGTATAGAATGATCCCTTGGAAAGCAAGATCACTGGCCAGCACGTGAAGTACCCCATGTGTCATAAACTGAGTGATTCCACATTGGTGACCTTGGCTTTTCTCAGATATGACTATGGAGTTCTGGCCAAAATACGAAGGGAAAGAAAATATTCCCATGCCTACTTCATGGATTTTGCCTAATTGTGCATGACAATGATAAAACCACATGGATTTGTTTTTTCTAGATATTTCTTTCATGCAAATGTGAGAAATGATCTTCTCCCATCTGCTTGGGGGCACATGAGTACAAAACTGCTCACACGCTTGGCTGATTAGCAGCCCTGCGGGTCTCGATACTGGATGTCAGCCTGGGACCATCTGGACCCTGTAGATAATATTTCCTTGATGACTTCTGCATCTGCCTCGCAACACTTCCAGCCTCCACTGGAATTCTGCCTCTTTCTTACTTTTTGCCTGTGTTGCTGCAACAGTGTCTTGGCTGTTCCCTCTGTGGTCCCTCTAGTCCAATACATACCACGCACTGCTGCCAACGAGCATTTCAAACGCGTTCTCACTGCCAACAACCTCACACCCAAATTACTTAGCCTGAAATTCAAGTTGCTCTGTGATCTACCACAAACTGCTCTTCACTTGACAAATTTAGGGACAATTCAATCCCAGCCTCTGAATCAGATGCAAAGATGAATAGACTAGAATCCCTGCCACAGAGACACGGAGCAGAGTTCCCTGTGCTCAACAGTAGGACACTGTTGGTCTTCCATTTTAAATACAGCTGTGTTCACATGTCCATCTCACACTCCCTAAACATCCCCTGAAGGTCCAATCTTTAACATCTGTCTCCCAAAGAGTCAATTAATTCATCATGTTCTTGGATCACAGCACAAAGGGAAAAAAAGGAATCTTTTACAAAAAGATATATATTTCTTTCATACTATTGCATAAATATTCTTATATAAATTTATTATTTATATAATTATTAAATAATTTTAATATAAATATTACCAGATATATTTACATGTGTATATAAATACATATATAATATATATATATATATAGAGAGTGCATATATGCTAATTATCTAAACTCTAGAAGTATCACAATCTGGAAAAGTTTTTTAAGGCTGTCAGAGATATGTTCTGTCTATACAAAAATTTATATATATTTATACATACACATTTATACACACGTATCTTTTTAGAAAATGACGTTCTTGTCATACTCACCATGTCAAAGTGCCTTCAAGTCCCTTGCTTTTAATTTACGTGAGAAATTAAGAAGTATGTCATATTAAGAGTTTCAAAGTAGATCATCCACTCTGGTCATACAACAGACAACGAGCCCTTTCAGAATGTGGTCCCCAGAGGAATTCTGGGGGCTCTGAGACCACCCCCAGCCACATAAAATATTTTTCAGGGGAGATGGTCTATGGAGTTTCAGACCACCAAAGAAAAGATTATGCAAAGAAAACTCTAGATCAAGTGTTTTTCTAATTTGGTTTCTCTTCTTTGTTAGATATTTCTCAAAAGGCAGGGGAAGGGCTCGAAAAGGAGGAAGCAAGAGGACCAGGTTGGTTTGAGCTTTCCTTTTGTCTCCTGGTAAAATCCAAGTGCAAATAAATGCCTCTTCTGCATCCCCATGAGTCTAAATCTCTGCACATATGTTGCTTATTACACTTTCAGGGGGAAAAATGTCCTAGGAGGGCAGGATTTGCATTGAGTTATTTATTATTCTTATACAAACATTTCATCACCACTTCCCTAGACTTAGTATCTTAAATCTATAGCTCCGGCTTTAGTTTCTCTCCATGGAATAACGTGTGTACATATGGCTCCCTGTGTTGCTTTAATATCTTCAGGGAACACTTTGGTTTACAATGCTCTCCAGATGTTCAACTTTCTGCAAATCCTGTTATGATGAACCTAGGCAAGACTGGAATGGAAACACTTAGCTTGAGAATGTATTTTGTTCAGCTTGGAACCACCAGCACGGAAGGGGAGTTGAAGGATACCTGAGTTTCATAGCGAATGGCAACTGTGAAATCCATGGGAACAGGGATGTTCCCCACAGCAAATCTCAAACCAGCCCCAGGGAGAACCCTGGCAAATCCAGGTCCTGTCCATGTAACGGGCATCCCAGGAACTGGCTCTCGGAGAAAGATGGAAACAGCAGGCAGTTGGTCAGAAGTCACCGAGCCCTAAAATAGGAGAGGAATGAACACCACTTTGCCTAGAGTGAAGGGTTGGAAGAGAAAATAAAAAAACCTCATGTATTTCTTGATGTGTATATGATCCATCTGGGTCCCGGATAAATTATTCCAACCAGGACACATCCCAGAATATCACGGAGAATAAAGTGCTGATTCTGCAGCTGTGGAACATATGTTACTGTATAGAATGATCCCTTGGAAAGCAAGATCACTGGCCAGCACGTGAAGTACCCCATGTGTCATAAACTGAGTGATTCCACATTGGTGACCTTGGCTTTTCTCAGATATGACTATGGAGTTCTGGCCAAAATACGAAGGGAAAGAAAATATTCCCATGCCTACTTCATGGATTTTGCCTAATTGTGCATGACAATGATAAAACCACATGGATTTGTTTTTTCTAGATATTTCTTTCATGCAAATGTGAGAAATTATCTTCTCCCATCTGCTTGGGGGCACATGAGTACAAAACTGCTCACACGCTTGGCTGATTAGCAGCCCTGCGGTTCTCGATACTGGATGTCAGCCTGGGACCATCTGGACCCTGTAGATAATATTTCCTTGATGACTTCTGCATCTGCCTCGCAACACTTCCAGCCTCCACTGGAATTCTGCCTCTTTCTTACTTTTTGCCTGTGTTGCTGCAACAGTGTCTTGGCTGTTCCCTCTGTGGTCCCTCTAGTCCAATACATACCACGCACTGCTGCCAATGAGCATTTCAAACGCGTTCTCACTGCCAACAACCTCACACCCAAATTACTTAGCCTGAAATTCAAGTTGCTCTGTGATCTACCACAAACTGCTCTTCACTTGACAAATTTAGGGACAATTCAATCCCAGCCTCTGAATCAGATGCAAAGATGAATAGACTAGAATCCCTGCCACAGAGTTGTTTAAGGTAAACGAGAAATGAGATAGAGGTGTGTGTAAACTCATTCTGCAACATTTTCAAACTTTAAAAAAGTACTCTGGGGACATCCCTGGTGGTTCACTGGCTAAGACTCCATGCTTCCAGTGCAGGGGGTCCTGGGTTTGATCCCTGGATGGGGGAATTAGACCCTACATGCTGCAACTGAGTTCACATGCTGCAACTAAAGAACCTGTTCTAAGACCTGGAGCAGTCAAACAAATAAAAATATTTTAAAAATAGTAAAATGATAAAAAATTTAAAAATATCTTGGAAATGGCAGCAGACAGTGTAGGTGCCCCAGGGGATCCCCTTTACTTAGTTGGTACACCCATCCCCCATTTGTTGTATAAGTGTGACTTCTAACAGCTCACACTTGCCCCTTCTCTGGAGAATTGCCCTCTCACATCCCCACCCCTACGCCGAGGGTAGCTCACAGCCAATGACTGCCTGTGTGTTAGTTGCTCAATCATGTCCAGTTCTTTGCGACCCCATGGACTGTAGCCCGCCAGGCTCCTCTGTCCATGGGATTTTCCAGGCAAGAATACTGGAGTGGGTTGCCATTTCCTTCTCCAGGGGATCTTCCCAACCAAGGAATCGAACCCAGGTCTCCTGCATTGCAGGCAGCTTCTTTACCACCTGAGCCTCCGGGGAGGCCACCAATGACTGCCTGATAGGCTGTCACAAAAGGCTGGCTCTATGGCCTCAAGAGGCAGGAAAACTTTATCTGCAGTTTATGTTTCTGACTTTCTCTATGGGTCAATCCAAGGTTTGGTTTGCCTGAGACCACCTCTGACTCTTTCTCCTCCTCCATCTTATTTCCTTCATTCTCTTAAAGAGTTTTCCCAAAGAAGATTGCCTTTGTAAATCACTTGCATGTGACTCCAATCTCAGGCTCTGTTTCTAGGGCCCCTGACCTGAAACAGTTGGTAGCAGACAGTGTACCTAAAAGTAGACTCGAAGATGCATTCCTGGAGGAGAATAATTTACTGTTCAGGTGGCAACGAGGACCTCAGTCGTAACATGTGTTGATGACCCTTGTGGGGCAGCAGAGCCATTGCTAAAACTGTCATCTTGGGCAAACTGGGACAGGATAAAGAGGGAAGGGGAGGCACTGACATGAGCAATATTTCTGGCATCAATAGATATGGGTTATAAGGACTGTGGGCCCGGATGGCTACTATTGGTTGTCACTGGTGCGGAGCCTGGTGGGCTGCCGTCTATGGGGTTGCACAGAGTCGGACATGACTGAAGTGACTTAGCAGCAGCAGGTGCATTTGATGAAGATGGAAGCCTCAGGGCAATTTACAGTCAAGTGTGAGAATCAGAAGGGCTTCTTGGCAGCATTTAAAGAGACTCTTTGGACTTCCTTGGTGGACCATGGTTAAGACCCTGCACTTCCAATGCAGGGGGTGTGGGTTTGATCCCTGGTTGAGGAGCTAAGGACCCACAGGATGCGCAGCACGACCAAAAATAAAATAAAGAGACTCCCATCTCTTTTAGTGAGAGGGTAGGAAAAATCCAAGACCAGGTATGATATTTTATTGGAAAAGTTGTAGAACTTCAGAGAGGGCTCACTTCTCAGCCTGGGTAAGTCACCTATGCCAAAGTCAGAGCTTCCCTTCGCAGGGAATCAGGGGGCTCTTGAGACATGAGTGATGTACATGAGAACCATGAACCCTGAGGTTCTTCTGAGCACCCTTGGACTATGTATGTAGTCCACTCACCCTTATTAGAAAAGAGCCCTCCCCCAGTCTGCCTCCATCCCTGCCTCATTTGAAGACTATCCACAAATCTCAAATGATGCAGCTGCCTTAAAAGAAAACAAGTACATTCCTCAGCATCTGCCCCGCTGAGCACTTGCCTAATAACCAGGATCAAATTTCAGCATGGTGTGCTGGATCTCCTAGAGAGACCTGCTTAACACGAACCAGTAGCAACTGGGAGAGGATGGCTGGGCATGGAACATGAAGGGTGCCAGACCAAGGGGGCAGACTATGAAACCAGGTAAGAAGGGCTTGTTTGTTTGGGGTCGCTGGTGATATAGGATTTAGCCACTTGGCAAGGGCCCTGGGGCCCTGCGAGATGAATCTAATATATTGCTGCAGTAGTTCTTAAAGCTTGGCAAAAGCTATGGTTCAGAGTAATGAAGCAGAGCTGCCAGAACTGCTGTAGCAGGCTGGGGAGGATGGGCCACAAGGCTCAAAGAACTATGGGTGTTAGAATGGATGTAAAGTCCAAGGCTGGAAAACCCATCTACTGACTATGCTCCATTTATCAAGAGAGTGAGGAATGAACTGGTGAGGGGACCACCAAGATCACTGAGAAGCTGAGGATTGTGTGCCTTCTGTAGGGTGTTAAGACAAAACATCACAAATCTGAGCTCCTTAGTAGCAGTGCAGAGGACATAATCACAGACTATCAAAGGCCAGGGAACATTTAACTCTCAAAAGCAAGATGAGTATAAATATGACGCATAGCAAAGCTGGGATAGGAGACAAGGTGGCTGACCTATGGGAATCTTCTATGAGGATGATTAGTAGAACATGATGCTCCCAGAAGCATGACAGATGAGCAATCAACAAGATATTGCTTAATACATATAATCAAAAGTGATCAAGGGACTTCCCTGGTGGTCCGGCGGTTAAAAATCTTCCTGCCAATGCAGGGGACCCAGGTTCAATCCCTGGTCAGGGAAGATCCCACATGCCATGGGGCAACTAAGCTCATGTGCCTCAACCACTGAAGCCCGTGCCCCTAGAAGCCTGTGCTCCGCAACAAGATAAGCCACTGCGATGAGAATCCTGGGCACCGCAACCAGAGAGCAGCCCCTGCTTGCTGCAACCAGAGAAAGCCCGCGCACAGCAGTGAAAGCCCAGTGCAGCCAAAAACGAATGAATGAAGCTTTAAAAATCCACTGAAGAGCTTTTTACAAAAGTGATCAAGTGTGAACTGACAGAAATCTGGACTGTTGGAATGTACCTGCCTGGCAGTTGGCATTGATTCTCTGATCTGTAGGGCTAGTCCTCTTATGGTAGGAAATGTCGAGTAAAAGCTTGAGAATGCCCACCCTCTACTGCCCACCCCGCACGCCAAGCCAAGAAAGTAAAGAAAAACCAGTATTGCAAATAGAGGTGTCCTCAAAGCGCCACTCTCAAGGCTTGGTGGGTCCCATATCACATCCACACTACAAATTTAATACAAACGTAATCGAATTGCAGCCCCGCTTGTAGACATTATGATGGATGGAATATCATGACCAGAGAGTAACACCAGAGTGTACACTCTGGTGTTTGATATGCAGCTGCTGCTGCTGCTGCTGCTGCTAAGTCACTTCAGTCGTGTCCGACTCTGTGTGACCCCATAGATGGCAGCCCACCAGGCTCCCCCGTCCCTGGGATTCTCCAGGCAAGAATACTGGAGTGGGTTGCCATTTCCTTCTCCAAAGCATGAAAGAGAAAAGTGAAAGTGAAGTCGCTCAGTCTGTCCGACTGTTAGCAACCCCATGGACTGCAGCCCACCAGGCCACTCTGTCCATGGATTTTCCAGGCAAGAGTACTGGGGTGGGGTGCCATTGCCTTCCCCGTGATATGCAGCTACTGAAATGAAAAGGAAGAGAAATAATTTATATTTGCTTGGGATGGGCAAGTGTGTATATTGTATATATTTAGTCTTGCCCCAACGTTGTTAATTCTCTTGCTTGCTGTAACAGCATAGTCCAAAAGAATCTGGACCAACCAGATGTTCCATAAAATATCATACTGATCCCCTGTTTTGAAGGACAGTGAAGAGGGTTCTTTGCTCTATGGCAATGTCATGTGGTCTCCCATAACATCGGTGAGAATCAGACACTCTATGCCCGGTCAGCACCCATACTCTCTGATGGCTCACAGAATGTCTATTTTACCAGTGCGGGAAAACACAACTTCCTCAGCCCAAAGGATCCACTTTACAGTAAAAACTATCAGTGGTCATGTGACTTTGGGATTCACTGTTCCTACACAAACCATGGCATCCAGAAGATGCTAACTTGAGATAGCAGTGGGATAGGGCCTCTAAAAGATCCATCAGCTCTACCGGCTTGGAAATGACATGCTGTCAGATGGGGAAATGTTCTTCTAGAGGTTGTTTAAGGAGTACATAAACCAATGGTCTTTATGTGATGCTATGTCCCCGGGAGGGAGAAAGCACAGGTTTGAGAATGAAGTGGTATCCAAATTTACTGTCATTTTCAGTGACCATGAATTTCTTGTGCTGGCAACTCCAGGCTCTATGGGATTAGATGTCTTAATTCTTGGGTAGGGATAAATAATTTCACTACTTTAAAGCTGCTGGATGGTCACACTCCTGCACAGAGTGAGCTTAAGAAGCAAACGGGTAGAGTCAGTTTCATGGGCATATAGCCTGTGCAGCTGCTTGGGACTCCATGCTTAGAAGGACTCCATGCTTGGTTTAATGCTCTGCTCTTATCATCTTGAAATAATTAAGATTTAAGAAGTTGTTTCCTAAGTGAAATGTCTTGGGACAAGGGAGCATGCACAAGGACAGAAGGTATATGCACAGCATATGTCTACTTCCTTGCTGCCTCATTTGCACGCAGGGCACACAATGCCCATGAGCATGGGATTCAAACAGATCTACTGCGCCTAGGCATTCAGTGAGACTCAGAGGTAGCACAGAGTTAGTGTGTTACATCTATGACTAAGTAAGCAGGGGTGCCAACAGCTCCAAGAAGCTGCGTTTTCTGTTCCAACCAGAAATTTCTTTGAAAGCAGAAAGAAGGGAATGACATTCTAAGAAACACATTATTCATGTTACTTCGTTGTGTCAGCCAACTACTTACACTGAAAAATGATAACTAGAAGGCAAAAGGACAATAGGCAACTCAGAGTTTCTTTTCCTTTCAGTCCCTCCTTACTCATCAATAAGCTGAAGGTACTGTTGGTCAGACACATCCTAAGACAGGAAATGACAGCCGAGTTAGTTTTGTGCAGCATTCCCATTATTCTAGGAAGGATAAAATATATATGCATGGTGATGGTTTAGTCACTAAAGTGTGTCTGACTCTTTGCGACTCCATGGACTGTAGCCTGCTAGGCTCCTCGGTCTCTGGGATTTTCCAGCAAGAATACTGGAGTGGGTTGCCATTTCCTTCTCCTATATATACACATACATACATATATACATATATGACTCCAAAATAAAAATTGTGTAATTTCAATGATTATGTGTATGAATTAAGTGCTCTTATGTTTGCAATTAAAATTGGCATTACATGCTATGGAGGTGATTAGTATAATTCATGCTAATAATTAAAATTTTTAATATTTCATTACTTGGAATGACATTAAATAGCATATAAAGTATTTTGACAAGTTGAGAGACAGAGACTATGGAAGAAAGTAAATTTATATTTTACTATCTTCAAGGGGCCGCTTCCCTATTTTCTGTTTCGGCTGTGCATCATTCAGGATCTTAGTTTCCCTGTCAGGGATCAAACCCATACACCCTGCAGTAGAAGGATGGAGTCCTAACTATAGGCCCTGAAGGGGAGTCCCCCTAATTTCTCAATTAGGGGGCTCTGCACTTAATTTTGATTTTGCCCTGGCCCTGCCCATGGGTCTGAGCATGCCAGGAGCGAGCTGGAATGGATGCTGTTAGTGCACTGCCTGGCTCCCTTTATTGGACCACTCTATCTTGCCGCCAGTTCCTGGGACCGTTAGCTGCTATGTCTCAGCACTGCCCCCTTCTTTTGAGAACTGCCCTTGGCTGAAGGGAGCTGCCCCACTTGGGAGGTGATCTGGGTCTGCCCTGGCAGTTTGTAGCCATGTGTGCCTGACATGAGAACACAACAGGCCAGCCCTGAGGCCTCAGTGGAGGACAGCTCTGTGGGGCAATGTGTGCTTCAGAGTTTCCCCAGGGAGGCAGGCAAGGCTAGACTACCCTAGATGCCACCCTTGCCTCACCTTCCCCCTCCCCAGCCTCCTGCCCTCCTTCCTGACAGGTTTCTCCTGATGAGCACTCCTTCAGTAAAGCACATGCACTCAGATCTCTGTTGCATCTCTGTTTCTAGGGAACCCAACCTAAGACAGTGATTTAGGGTGTACGTATATGCACACACACACTTATGTAAAAGTTTCACAAAAAAATATGCCCTTGCTTTATAGTCTTTTATTGTACTAAGCTGATCCAGTCAATTGATTGCATGACCTACTCACCAACAGACATGACCTGCAGTTTGAAAATTACTGACCTATGGGACCCTAGAGATGGAAACAATTACTTATGTCCAGATGTTAGGGTAGCGAATGTCACAGAAAGATAAATCTGAATCAGGTCTTAAGGGATGACTACAAGTTTTCCAAGTGAGCAATACAGAGTAGCTGTTTCAGGTGAGAGTTAGGAGAGGAGTGTGTGGCTGCCTACAACAGTGTTTCTCAAAGTGCTTCCAGGGATCACTCATATGACTAGGGTGTTTGGCAAACATGCAGATTTCTTTTTTTCCCCAAATGATCCAAAAAGTATTTATTAAAAAAAATCATTATGCCAAACATCTCAAATATCTAAATCCAATTGAAGATCACAAAATGTATCTGTGTTTTCCTAAACTTTCTGCAGGTTCCAAATTGAGCCTCGCTGCTCTAGAGCAACACTGTCTAATTGAACTTCCTGCAATAATGAAAATGTTCCTTATCTGCTATCCAGTATAGCAGTCCAATGTGGCTATGGAGTTACTTGAAAAAATATGCAGGTTTCATGACACTAGTCAGATTCTGCGATTCAACATCTCAAGTGGAAGGCCCTAGCAACTGCATTCTAAACAAGTTCCCTGGGTGATACTTCCGTGCAGTAAAATCAGGAAGTTCACTGAGCTGTGCCACTGGGAAAAAGAGCACTCCCAACCCTTCTTTTTCAGGTGGACTTCAGCTTGAGATGCCTGGAGTCAGAGAAGGCTTTACGGACAGGTGGCATGGGAACAGAGACAAGCAGAAGAGCAAAACTGCTCTGCCGTGCACGTGGGCCTGAACGGAGGACCACCACTCATGAAGCCTTCTCTGACCCTCTTGGCTGGAGGTGGTTTTCCCTAAGGGGAATTCGTAACATGTTTTGTGCACCTCTTCATGCACCCCACCCTGAAATGCAAGTGAACATGCCTCATTTCTTCCACAACAATCTCAGGGGCAGGCTTTCTATGTCTAGGTATTTCTGTTTTCATTCCTTCAATCGAGAAAGTCTCTTAGGCATAAAGAACTGTTTCAAATGCTGGTTGTATGAACAGGGCCGCCAACATCTGCTTTCTTTTGCTTTTCCGACCTGTCCCTTCATGCAAACACACAGGAATGCTTGGTAAAGACCCCGGCATAACGAATGAACAAATAGACCTAAAGGTATCCTGCCTTCAGTTAAATAGTAGTTGAACGGCCACAGGGTTTTCTGGTCTCTTCTAGCCTGCAGAAGCTATTGGAGGCAGGGCCCTGAGGAGGCAGCATCACCCTGTCACTCATACCAGCACTAATCAACTATAGCTATTTCAGAATCAAGAGCATAGTCACACCGCATCCTCAGGGACACCAACATGTCCTTTGTCTTCAACTAGGAAGACAGCCATTTCTCAGCACTGTACCTCTCCTTTTTAAAAAGACAAGAGAATACGAGTGCATGGTCTGACTCTTCAACTCTCCAGAGTCTTACTTCCCCAAAGTTTTCACTCTGTAGAGAAATAAAGCTAAAGAAGTTTCCCCAGAGGCTCTAGTTGCCTTGAGTGTGCCTCTTCCTTTCCTTCACTCTATTCCTGAGGATAAGAAGAGCTCAGACTGACTGAGCACAGACATGAGCCAGGCATGGTTCTGAGTGCATTACCCAGGTTATTTGTTTCCGGCAGAATAGACAATGACCCTGAGGAAATGGTTTCCCTCATTCTGTTCATCTGCTTGTATGCTTTGCTGATTTTTTCTCAGTATTATATTTCCTTTGTCAATTATGAAATCATCTTGTTGCTGGAAATACACATCGCATGTAGGCAAAGCTGTTGCTAATATCTTAAAAAGAAAAGAAATGTTAGTTTAAGTAACCAACAACAGTTTCGATTTTTACCATAGTTGAAGAGTTTCAGATTTTAAAAGGGAATCATGATTCTCACTTAATAGCCTCGGAAGGAAGTCATGGAGGCAGCTTAAAATTTTTTGTTTCTCTATGAAAATGTGAAATTTTAGGTGGTTATAAGGCTATATGTTGAGTTTTCTTTTCAAGGGCTATTATACTGTAATGATTGTAACTGAGTAATTGTGTAATTCTAAACTGGGAAAACATTTCTTCTTTGCTATTGGTTTGATGGTGTTCTGAACATTAACAATATGCATGATATAACAATTCAAAGATTTATTAGATGTTGTAATTTTGACACCTCCAGACCAATTTCCCTTAGTTCTTATGGTCTGTAAAATTTGGCTTTAAAAGTTTCCATAAGAGATTATATCAGGACAGCAATTTTCCACCAACTAAACTAAAACAGCAGAACTGCATCCATGCAACTGCAGTTTCCTTAAAATCCTGGGTTCTGTGGGACTCACTTTTATATTATCTCCTAGTCATTCAGTTGGCTACACAGTTAGAATCTCCAATTGTTCATTTCCAAGTTTTCACTGTATCCTGTGTATTAATCACTCAGTTGTGTCTGACTCTTTCTGTCTCCATGGACTGTAGCCTGCCAGGCTCCTCTGTCCATGGAATTCTCCAGGCAAGAATACTGGAGTGTGAAGTCATTCACTTCTCCAAGGGATTTTCCCAAGCCAGGGATCGAACCTGGGTCTCCTGCATTGCAGGCAGATTCTTTTACTATCTGAGCCACACCAGGGAAGCCCCTATATGTTTGCTTGATGTTTAGTGTTACTGACAAAGTTTTTAATTTCACCGATGCTCTGGTTGTTCATTGTGAGTGGGAAGCCCTGAGCCCTCTATTCTCGTGGTCACTGTTCAGACTCTTGACTAGGCTGCTGAGTCAGCTCCTCTGGACAGGACCCACAGGATTATGTTTATTTGTCCTCTTCATTTTTTCCCTTCACTAATTATGTTCATCTTACAACACAAAGTCATAAACTGCTTTACTAATTTTACACAGAAAACATATTATGGAATACTATATTAAATGCCATATTATGTTAAATTCAATCAATATTAACTTTTGTGGCCACGTTTAACTTCTATAAGAAAACAAGTCAGGTGCTTCCCAAACTGTGTACAAATCACCTGGGGGTCTTGCTAACATGCAGACTGGATTCAGTAGGTCTAGATGAGAGCTGAGAGTCTGTAAGTCTAATGAATCCACACATGATGCACTATTGTTGGTCTGCCCACCATATTTTGAGTAGCAAGGATGTTGCCATAGATTGAATGCTTGTGTCCCCCTGCTAAATTCCTAAGTTGACATCGAATCCCCATCATGATGGTCTTAGGAGGTGGGGTTCTGGGAGGTGATTAGGTCACGAAGGCAGAGTCCTCATGAATGGGATTAGTGCCCTTATAAAAGACGCCTGAGTGAAAAGACAGTCATCTAAGAACCAGGAAGAGGGTCTCAGACATTGAATCGGTAGGTACCCTGACCTTGGACTTCCCAGCCTTCAGAACTGGGAGAAATAAATACATGTTGTTTATAAGCCATCTGGTCTATGGTATTTTTAGCAGCCTGCACAGACTAAGAAAGATTAGATAGACAGGTAGACATGGATGGATGGATGAGGTGAGGTGAAGTCGCTCAGTCGTGTCCAACTCTTTGCGACCCCATGGACTGTAACCTACTAGGCTTCTCCGTCCATGGGATTCTCCAGGCAAGCATACTGGAGTGGATTGCCATTTCCTTCTCCAGGGGATCTTCCCGACCCAGGGATTGAACCTGGGTCTCCCACATTGGAGGCAGACGCTTTAACCTCTGAGCCACCAGGGAAGCCCGGATGGATGGATAGATGTAGATATATAGATATCTTTTTGAAGACCTACCAAGAAAGTTAATTGTCATTCTTCTTAGCTCTCCAATTTGAGTATTAAAACAATCACTGGTAAGATGGGTTTTGGCTTCAGTGTCCCTGAGTGTCTCTGTTGTCCACCCCCTCTCTTCGCCCTGAGCCTGGCTCCTTCTCCATCCCTGTCTGGACTACTGCAGATGGTGCTGCTCCAAACCAGGCTCTGCTCCTGCTGGATGGTGTCTATGGGGACAGTCTTCATCACGTCATTCCTTTGCTCAGAAAGATTCAAAATGTAGCCTCTTTAATGGTGGTGGTTTAGCTGCTAAGTTGTGCTTGACTTGCAGCACCATGGACTGTAGTGCACCAGGCTTCTCTGTCCGTGGGATTTTCCAGTCAGGAATACTGGAGTGGGTGGTCATTTCCTTCTCCAGGGGATCATACTGACCCAGGGATCAAACTCAGGTCTTCTGCATTGAAGGCAGACTCTTTACTACTGAGCCACCAGGGAAGCCCAGCCTCTTTTGGAGGAAAATCTGATTTATCTTCCAGTACTTCTTCTCTGTGTAAACTTTCTGTTCTACCTGTGAATACACCTGCGTTGTTTCTCCTCTGAGTCATTACTTGGAACTTTTCTGGCTGGATTGTCTTCTCCCCTAGTCCACCAATGGAAACACTTAGTTTCAAGTCTCAGTCTAGATGATTCTACCTGTGTGTTAAGTCCATTCATAAAGGTTCAGTCATGGCTCTAAAGTCCTGAAGCACTTACAGACCCTTCTTGTTTTACGACACTGTCCCCATCTTGAGCTACTTATGAAAAGTAATAGCTGTGGTTAAAAACTTCTGGAGGGCAGAGACCTTAACTAATCCCATTCTATGCCAATCAGCCTGGGTCTCAGCATTATGCGCCTGGCTACAAACTGGGGTTCTTGTGACACTTTCCCTGGGTTTGATCATTTGCTAGAATGACTCACAGAGCTCACAGAATCCCTTATTTATGCTTACTGGTTTTTTTGTATAATAAAGGCTATGACGAAAGGATATAGATGAACAGTCAGATGAACAAGTACATCGGGTGAGAATGGGAAGAGACCCAGACACAGGAGCTTCTGTCCCCTTGGAGCTGGGCTGCATCACCCCCAGCACACCGATATGGCCACCAAGCTGAATGTTCTCTGAACCCAGTACTTGTGGGAACTGTATGGAGGCTTCAGCCCACAGACATGACGGCTCATTACCTCAGTCTCCCTCACCTCTTCTCTTCCTGGAGGATGGGGTGTGGGGCTAAAAGTTTCAAGTGTCTAATGCTTTCTGGTGACCAAACACTGGCCTGAAGTCATCCAGAGCTACCTCATCAGGGCAAACGGCACTCCTCTCACCTAGGAAAGTCCAGAGGATTTAGGACTTCTGTGCCAGCAGCCAGGGTCAAAGACCAAACATTAGAACAAAGGATGCTCCCAGTGCTCTTATCCCTCAGAAAAGCTCAAAGGTTCTAGGAGCTCTGGGCCGGGAACCAGGGACCAACATCATTAGGTATATTTTTTTTATTATTTCATAATAGTTGGAGCCTAAATAACAATATCCCCTTCCCCAAGTTCCACTCCCCCTCCGCCCGCCCAGTTATCCTCATAAACCTGCAACACTAAAAACCATGAAGAAGAATCCAGACATAGGATTGTTTTATATTGACTCTACCCACCGCAGTGCTGAATCGAGGTCAGGACAGTGCAAGCCTTCTCTTCCTGCCCCAATTTCAGTCAGTAAAAGAGCAAATTCCAAGCCTCTTCAGGGGTATCTTCATCCCTCCCACCAGTCATGTCCAGATTAGGAAGAGATCTCAGGAAATGACTTAGTCACTGGAACCTGGGATGAGTTCCCAGTTTTCCATCCAAATCCTGCCTCTAGAATCAACTTTCATATGCCTTCTCCCCTTGAAGTCATTCACCTCACATAGCCTTTTCCTGTGTCAGATTCCTGCCTGTGGCTGGAGTCACAGGCATGTGAGTGCTATCAGAGTCTAATTTAACTTTTCTCTGTTGGGTTTGGATGCTTGTGTTTGCCCCTCTCATAAGACTCTGAGATAAATATTTTTAGGGAGCATGCCCCACAGGACTGTGACTTGAAATGAATGGGACCAAGAGGCATTTTCAATCACACACCCCTACAACCAGCACCGAGGACCACTAATCCAAGATCAGCTTCAGGAGGTTGGTGAGCACATCTTACACTTGGTTTGGTACCAGACTCATTCATTCAGTAGCAGAGATTCATGGCTTTCTATTATGCATCAAGCACAGCGCTCTGCACTAGAGCGACAGTGCTGATGGAATAATACACACCCTCCCTCCCCTCTCACAGTTGATAGTGTCATCAAGGAGACAGACCAGGAAACGCTCAATAAACATTCCCTATCTGACGGGCACCTAGAAAGAGCAAGAGTCAAGTCTGTGTCATCACAACTTAATCCAATTCACACTTCTGTGCCAGCCTCTGTGCTGGAATGGGGATATAAAAATAAAATAGATGCAAACTCTGCCCTTAAGACTCTATAGAATCTGCAATTCTGTAATAGAACCAACTCTGCTCCAAGTTTGTGGGCAAAAACCACTCTCTTCCGGGTACCTTACCCACAATCTCAAGGGTGTGCTTTGTGTATTTACCTACACTCCACCAGATGAAGTCTGTAAGGAGAGTCAGTGAAATACGAACCAAAGGTGCCAGTCCCTGAAGTGGCGCGGTTTCCTCCTCCTCGTAGAGGTAGAAATTCAAAGGAGCAAAGAAATAGCCAGGCGCTGGCTCAGTGCAGCTGCGACCTGTGACGTGAGGGCGACAATCACACTGTTCATTCTCGGGTGAGCACCTGTGAGGAAACAAGCCCACTTCGTGAAAAAAAAAAAAGTGGAGGTGGGGTGGCAAGTGTAAAATAACGGCCTAGGGGTGCTGGCATAAGTGCCCTTTGGATTTGAGTCCATTCTTTGAATCCATCAATCAGTCATCCTGGGGAAGATGTGGAGAGTCAATGAGATCTACAGGTCTGGTGTTTTTATCAACTTTTTGTTTTATATTGGAGTATAGTTGATTAACAATGTTGTTCTAGTTTCAAGTGTACAGCAAAATGATTCAGCAATACATACACATGTATCTATTCTATTTCAAATTCTTTTCCCATTTAGGTTATTACATAATATTGAATATAGTCCCCTGTGCTATAGACTAGATTCTTGCTTGTTATCCATTTTAAATACAGCAGTATGTTCATGTCAATCCCAAACTTCCCATCTATCCCTCCCCTAGCCATTCCCCCCTTATGGTAACCATAAGCTCATTCTCTCAGCTCTACAGGTCTGATCTTGACAAACCAACCCAGATCAGTGAAACCCTGGTCCCCATGTCTGTCCTCAGTGGCTCTCTGCCTCTCCTCTAAAAACTGCACAAAGGAGAATGCTGACCTCTCTTTACACGCTGGCAAAAAGCTGGGGTTTCAGGTGGGTCAAGTCATACTTGTGCAGTGATATTTCCCCCCACCTTGGGATTCCCAAGTAACAGAACTGTTTTCTCAGCTTCAGAAATACCTGAAGTGAAAGAAATCAAGTGGGCTATCTTTAATGTCCCAAGATTGCTGCTTTTCAATGCCCTTTGCCTGCCATGGAATGACTTCACTTCTGACTATCAGCATGTCCTAATAAGCGCTTTTACTTATTTTATGAAAATGAGATTGAGAAATACTGCCACAAAACTCACTCATTTTACTGACTTACATGTTGGAATAAGAACCTCCAGTATCACAGTCGCAGGGAGAACATCCATGGAGGTGATTTTCTAGTCCCCAGTATCCAGCCTACAAACAGAAAATGCTCAGTTGATTCCAGTTGTGAAGATACCTGCTTCTCTGAAGTATGGCATTAATATTAAAAGCACTACAAGTCAATTGTCAACAGTAAACAGTCACAGGGTCTGAACAATCACACAGCAGCTTGCTTGCCTGCATTCTTGATGCTGCTGCTGCTGCTAAGTCGCTTCAGTCGTGTCCGACTCTGTGAGACCCCATAGACGGCAGCCCACCAGGCTTCCCCGTCCCTGGGATTCTCCAGGCAAGAACACTGGAGTAGGTTGCCATTTCCTTCTCCAATGCATGAAAGTGAAAAGTCAAAGTGAAGTCACTCAGTCGTGTCCTACTCCTAGCGACCCCATGGATGGCAGCCTACCAGGTTCCTCCGTCCATGGGATTTTCCAGGCAAGAGTACTGGAGTGGGGTGCCATTGCCTTCTCTGACATCCTTGATAATGATCTTCTAAAAGTAAACATCTCCTATTCCCAGGACTCGAATGAAGAGGGTAGGTAGGTTGTCTCTGTATTGCTTCAAATGGAATTGCAATGGATAATCAACAAGGACCTACTACATAGCACAGGGAAGTCTATTCAATATTCTGTAAAAACCTAAATGAGAAAAGAATCTGAAAAAGAATAGATACAGGTATAACTGAATCACTCTGCTGTATACCTAAAATAAAACATTGTAAATCACCTATACTCCAATTAAAAAAAAATGCAATAGAAACCTCACAGTTCCTCTGACAGCACCAATTTTAGCTTCAAGCTGGGTTTTTTAAGGCCAGTCAGGAGAAATTCTTCAACTAGCCTACTTGCAACTGTTTGCATAAAACCTATGGAGTCCCTTACTAAAAAACCCCTAGGGATTTTTACTTCCATACTACAGCAATGTTTGTGAGTTAAAAAGAAAAAAAAAGTATTCAGCTGATAGTGAGATCTTGTATGAATTATCACCGTTCAGTAGAATTGCTTACTTATAAATTATTGTTTTGGCATAACAAACTCTCCCCATTGTGAGAGATCCAACTCTCTTCTTCAAAATTTTTCTCATCATTGCAACATCTTGACCTTTATTCGATATAAACAGCTGGTGAGATACAAACAACTACCTCTCAGTTCTGACGTTTAGACTCAGAAAAAGACTCCCCTGCTCAAATATCTATTTAACAAGCTTAGGTGAAATGAAGGTCTAGGTTGGCATGGAATTCTCATTTGAAATGGGTTTGTTAAGTATCCATATTTTTTGTTGTTATCTTGGTACAATTTTATGCCCAGTTTTACTCAAACAGATTTATTTTAAACATTAAAAGTTGACACAATTTGTTACATAACACAGCTAAGGGCTTTTGAAATCTTTTTTCTCCAAACCAAACTTCAGTTTCGGCAAAAGCAACGTGAACTGAGCTGCTTCACTCAGGCTGCGGTTGTGAGAACCCCCACGAGGCAGCTTATCCTGTAATGCTGGCCCCCGGTGCGCCATCGATAGATCTGCATGGGGTACAAGCAGAGGCCTGGGCTCAGCCATGATGGACAAGATTCCCCAGTAGTGGCCCCCGCTCAGTCAGTTTCCTTTTGCAAGAACAATGGCAGTTAGCTAGCTAAGAAAAAAGTCAGCCGAGTCTAAGGTTTGTCTGGAATGATCTGATGTGGTGTCTCCGCTGATCTGTTCACTAGCTCTATACTCCTATTTTGTGTTGCCCATTCATGGTCATGGAACTTGGCACAGCTCACCTTCCAACAAGAAACTTCAGATAACCTGTCCTGTGGTAGAGTTCCCTTTTCATATTTTCTCCTTACTTTCTTTTCCCTCCTCCTCTGCTTATCCCCATGTGTTTTCAGTAAAGCGACTTACAATATTAGCACAAACTATGTTGTAACAGACATATGTTTCTTATTTATCAGCTACATTTCTTCAGACACATCAAGGTCACTGTTCTTTTATTAGGTTAAGTTTTGTTTTTTCTTTCTAAAATGTCACGGTGGGCTGCCAAGTTTGGAGGACAAAAGAAAGAGCTGGATTTTTAACTCTCTAAACGCATGACACATTTCTTATGGCGGGAACATGTTTTATTTTGCTAATTTGAGACATACATGCTCATGTGTGTAGTAGAGTCTGTGAAAAATCCAAGGGTTTATTTCCCACAGGAATCTACAATACATTTAAACTTGATTTTTTTTTTTTTTATAACCTCATCCAAAAATAATTTTGGGCAAGGAGTGGTCGGGGTGGGAAACTGACTGTATATTAAAAGACTCCATGATCTGGTGGCCTTAACAAGGGGTGGGGGAGAGCAGCAAATAAATGCTTTTACACTCTATTGCTTGCACTTTCAGGAGAAGAGTAGATAAAACTATTGTCTGGGTGGGTTCAGATCCATTGGGTAAATGTTGTGCTGGTAAATGCTTAACAACTAACTTTCTGCAGAACGATAGGGGCTGCTTTCCAGTGTGTGCTGACTTCTGCAGTGTAAATACTTTCACCACAGGAGTACTGAAATACAGCAGGGCAAGGAAAGTGATCAACAAGACCAAGTCTCTTCTAGGCAATGGCAGTAGAAGACCACATCACTCCCTAAAGCGGGGGGTTTTGTGCTCAGTCGTGTCTGACTCTTTGTAACCCCGACAGGCTCCTCTGTCCCTGGGGATTCTCCAGCAAAGATTACTGAACTGGATTGCCATGCACTCCTCCAGGGGCTCTTCCCAACCCAGGGATCAAACCCAGGCCTCCCACGTTGCAGGCCGATTCTTTTTCCGTCTGAACCACCAGAGAAGCCCCCCACAAAAGGGGAATCAGAGGCAAGATGCATACAGTGCATTCTTCACAGTGTAGTCTGGCAGCAAACGGCTGACACAAGCATCGGCCTGTATCCACATCACAGGTCAAGAGCGGCAGACCCCCACGGGGGTGACAGTCGCAGGCTGAAAGCACATCGCACGTGGTTATTCTCATTTTGACCTCTTCACACTGGTAAACCTTCTTACTAGCTTACACTGAGCAAAACATGGCCACGAGAACCCTGAGCAGCCTGCTCTGCCCAGTCCACTGTCTGCCTGGCCGCAACACTACTGTGCTTCACTCAGCTCTCCCCAGGAAAGCCAACGCCAGACACTCTCAGAGCCCTCATGTGGCGCTGCTGCTGCTGAGTCGCTGCAGGCATGTCCGACTCTGTGTGACCCCATAGATGGCAGCCCACCAGGCTCCCCCTCAATGGGATTCTCCAGGCAAGCACACTGGAGTGGGTTGCCATGTCCTTCTCCAACGCATGAAAGTGAAAAGTGAAAGTGAAGTCGCTCGGTCGTGTCCGACTCCTAGCGACCCCGTGGACCGCAGCCCACCAGGCTCCTCCATCCATGGGATTTCCCAGGCAAGAGTACTGGAGTGGGGTGCCATCGCCTTCTCCATCATGTGGTTCTACTGGGTGCCAATTAGGAGGAGACAAGAGGTCATGCATGTTGGGGAGTGGGGCACAGTTCTCCTAAGTGATGCTGGCTGGATCAATTGAGAAGGGGCAAGGGTTTCTAAGCATCATGGTTATTAAAAATGGCTCCCTCTCTGGCAGATGCCATCTATTATAATCCTTTCTCTCCCCTTTTTTTAGCACCTTTTTACTTTTTTTCTTTTTTATTCTTTTTCTCTTCCACTCTTAGGTATTGAGTTCTGTTTATGTTGTGATGGCTAAGAAATTGTGCAACCAGAGAAAGATAGGTGTTTTCCCTGCTGAATCTGCTACAGGAAAAGCTAATGTGCTTGGAAACAGCCCAAATGTCCTTCAAATGATGAGTGGATAAATAGTGGTGTATCCAAACGATGGAATATTATTTAGCAATGAAAAGATATGAAGTTGCTACAACATGGATAAACCTTGAAAACATCGTGGTAAGCAAGAAAAGCCAGACACAAAACACCACACATTATATGATTTGCCTTTATGAAATGTCCACAATAGGCAAATCTATAGAAACAGAAGCATCACTGACTCATGGATATAAATTTGAGCAAACTCTGGGAAATAATGGAGGACAAAGGAGACTGGCATGCTACAGTCCATGGGGTCACAAAGAGTCAGACATGACTTAGTGACCAAACAACACAGAAACATAAAGTACATTAGTGCTTGACTAGGGCTGGTGGGATGGCAGGTGGTAGCTAGAGTGTTTCTTTTCTCCTTTATAGTAAAATAGGTACAACATAAACTTTACCGTCTTCACCATTTTAAAGTACATAGTTCAGTAATGTTACGTACACTAACATTGTTGTGCAACCAATCTCCAGAACTCTTCATCTTGCGAAACCGAAACTCTGTATCATTAAATACCATCTCCCTATTCCTCCTCCCTCCCCCAAGCCCTTGGCAACCACCAGTCTATGTTCTGTTTCTACGGATTTCACTTAACAAAATGCTTTCAAGGTTCATCCATATTGTAGGATGGATCAGGATTTCCCTTCTTTTTAAGGCTGAATAATATTCCACCATGCATACATACCACATTTTGTTTATCCACTCATTCATCAATGGATGCCTGGGTTGCTCCCACCTCTTGCCTGTTGTGAATAGTACTTCTATTAACATGGGCATGCAAATCATCTTTAAGATGCTGCTTTCAATTTTGAGGATATAAAGAGTACGTCAAGGCTGTATATTGTCACCCTGCTTATTTAACTTATATGCAGAGTACATTGTGAGAANTCAATCCCAAACTTCCCATCTATCCCTCCCCTAGCCATTCCCCCCTTATGGTAACCATAAGCTCATTCTCTCAGCTCTACAGGTCTGATCTTGACAAACCAACCCAGATCAGTGAAACCCTGGTCCCCATGTCTGTCCTCAGTGGCTCTCTGCCTCTCCTCTAAAAACTGCACAAAGGAGAATGCTGACCTCTCTTTACACGCTGGCAAAAAGTTGGGGTTTCAGGTGGGTCAAGTCATACTTGTGCAGTGATATTTCCCCCCACCTTGGGATTCCCAAGTAACAGAACTGTTTTCTCAGCTTCAGAAATACCTGAAGTGAAAGAAATCAAGTGGGCTATCTTTAATGTCCCAAGATTGCTGCTTTTCAATGCCCTTTGCCTGCCATGGAATGACTTCACTTCTGACTATCAGCATGTCCTAATAAGTGCTTTTACTTATTTTATGAAAATGAGATTGAGAAATACTGCCACAAAACTCACTCATTTTACTGACTTACATGTTGGAATAAGAACCTCCAGTATCACAGTCGCAGGGAGAACATCCATGGAGGTGATTTTCTAGTCCCCAGTATCCAGCCTACAAACAGAAAATGCTCAGTTGATTCCAGTTGTGAAGATACCTGCTTCTCTGAAGTATGGCATTAATATTAAAAGCACTACAAGTCAATTGTCAACAGTAAACAGTCACAGGGTCTGAACAATCACACAGCAGCTTGCTTGCCTGCATTCTTGATGCTGCTGCTGCTGCTAAGTCGCTTCAGTCNGAAAATGCTCAGTTGATTCCAGTTGTGAAGATACCTGCTTCTCTGAAGTATGGCATTAATATTAAAAGCACTACAAGTCAATTGTCAACAGTAAACAGTCACAGGGTCTGAACAATCACACAGCAGCTTGCTTGCCTGCATTCTTGATGCTGCTGCTGCTGCTAAGTCGCTTCAGTCATGTCCGACTCTGTGAGACCCCATAGACGGCAGCCCATCAGGCTTCCCCATCCCTGGGATTCTCAAGGCAAGAACACTGGAGTAGGTTGCCATTTCCTTCTCCAATGGATGAAAGTGAAAAGTCAAAGTGAAGTCGCTCAGTCGTGTCCTACTCCTAGCAACCCCATGGATGGCAGCCTACCAGGTTCCTCCGTCCATGGGATTTTCCAGGCAAGAGTACTGGAGTGGGGTGCCATTGCCTTCTCTGACATCCTTGATAATGATCTTCTAAAAGTAAACATCTCCTATTCCCAGGACTCGAATGAAGAGGGTAGGTAGGTTGTCTCTGTATTGCTTCAAATGGAATTGCAATGGATAATCAACAAGGACCTACTACATAGCACAGGGAAGTCTATTCAATATTCTGTAAAAACCTAAATGAGAAAAGAATCTGAAAAAGAACAGATACAGCTATAACTGAATCACTTTGCTGTATACCTAAAATAAAACATTGTAAATCACCTATACTCCAATTAAAAAAAAAAATGCAATAGAAACCTCACAGTTCCTCTGACAGGACCAATTTTAGCTTCAAGCTGGGTTTTTTAAGGCCAGTCAGGAGAAATTCAGATACAGCTATAACTGAATCACTTTGCTGTATACCTAAAATAAAACATTGTAAATCACCTATACTCCAATTAAAAAAAAAAATGCAATAGAAACCTCACAGTTCCTCTGACAGGACCAATTTTAGCTTCAAGCTGGGTTTTTTAAGGCCAGTCAGGAGAAATTCTTCAACTAGCCTACTTGGCAACTGTTTGCATAAAACCTATGGAGTCCCTTACTAAAAAACCCCTAGGGATTTTTACTTCCATACTANGTCTGAGTGAACTCCAGGAGTTGGTGATGGACAGGGAGGCCTGGCGTGCTGCGATTCATGGGGTCGCGAAAAGTCGGACAGGACTGAGCAACTGAACTGAACTGAACTGAACCAGAAATAAGAGTATGGGGTTTCTTTAAGGTAATGAAAACATTCTAAAATTGATTGTAGCGATGGTTACACACTCTGAATATATTACCAATCATTGAATTCTATACTTTAAAAAGTGAATTGCATGGGATGTGAATGTAACTAAATCTTTGACAAAAGAAAAATCAAAACAAAAACCAATGTTTGGCCCATTTCTTGGAGGGCATAATGTTAGTCAGTGAACCAGGGTAAGTGCCTGGAGTACTGAGAGATATACTGGGAAATTGGCTTAGCTATATAATTAATTACCATGAAATTAAATTTTACATCAAAAAAATTTTTTACATCAAATACAAAAAGAAGAGCATTTAAAAAATAGAATGATTCATCATGCTGCTTTCTAAACATGCAGATAATCCACAGTTCCTTATATGGGTATAACACAGAGCATGACACTGTGATCAAAGGGAAATAAGTAATCCAGACTCTCTGAGGAATCAGCAGCTCTCTGAGACCCCAGGCAGCCTTAAATTTCTGTGATCCTAGAGCCAAGGGGCTCCCCATTTGGCCCTCAAAAACTCTGCAGTTATTTCTATTTTCCCATGACTACTTCCTTGCCTTTTTTTCCCCCCAATTGAAAATTGCCTAAGAAGTCATCAACCTATGCAAAAATGCATAATGTAATTTAACAAACTTGTAGAACGGAATCCTGGTGGAGGATTTTTCCTTTTTAATTTAAAGGTTTCATAAAGGCATTAAATTTCTTGGTAGTTATCCTGCATTTGCTCCAGGAGTGAAAATATGAGCGCCCCCTGCTGGTTCCTGATGATAAACTCAGCAAACCACCTAAAATACTTCATCACTAATTCACTAAAATTTGCGAGAGGTTTTGTATCACTAAAAAAAAAAAATTCAGAGAATGCTGGGATTTAAGTCTTTACAATGACCAAATGTTGGCATTGACATAATGCACTCAAGGTGATGATCCAGCCGCTGCTGACTTACACTGACAGCCGAGGGGGTCTGCGGTGCTGAGTCCATAGTGGTCTGGCTTGCATCTGTCACATTTTGCTCCTTCCACGTTCTCCTTACACAGGCATAGGCCAGTCATAGACCTCAAGTCAGGATCAGAGTGGCTCACACAAAGCCCACCCGAAATGGTCCCATCAGGGTCACACTCACAAGCTGGGCACACAGATGTGCATTATCTTAATTAACTGCAAACTGTGGGAACCCTGAAATAGAAGCATACTGCTTTACCTCCACTATAACTGTTTTAGCTGTTTGAATACAACAAATATGTTTGAATAATTAAACCAATGAGCAAGGGCTGCTTGGATATGTCTCCCATGTCTCAGAACTAGAAAAATATTGAATAATACATAAGTATATATATTTTTAATTTTAAGTGATTCTAAAGGAAGAGGACCAGAGAAAGTCTATTATGAAAGCCAGATGTTAAGAATAGATTGATGAAAAAAAAGCAACAACCATAACATTTATATGGATCACAAACAACCCTGAATAGCAAAAGCAATTTTAAGAAAAGAACGAAGCTGGAGCCACCATGCTTCCTGATTTCAAATTATATTACAAAGCAACAGTAATCAAAAGAGCATGATATTGGCATAAAAANCCTGGTGGAGGATTTTTCCTTTTTAATTTAAAGGTTTCATAAAGGCATTAAATTTCTTGGTAGTTATCCTACATTTGCTCCAGGAGTGAAAATGTGAGCGCCCCCTGCTGGTTTCTGATGATAAACTCAGCACACCACCTAAAATACTTCATCACTAATTCACTAAAATTTGCGACAGGTTTTGTATCACTAAAAAAAAAAAAAATTCAGAGAATGCTGGGATTTAAGTCTTTACAATGACCAAATGTTGGCATTGACAGAATGTACTCAAGGTGATGATCCAGCCGCTGCTGACTTACACTGACAGCCGAGGGGGTCCGCGGTGCTCAGTCCATAGTGGTCTGGCTTGCATCTGTCACATTTTGCTCCTTCCACGTTCTCCTTACACAGGCATAGGCCAGTCATAGACCCCAAGTCAGGATCAGAGTGGCTCACACAAAGCCCACCCGAAATGGTCCCATCAGGGTCACACTCACAAGCTGGGCACACAGATGTGCATTATCTTAATTAACTGCAAACTGTGGGAACCCTGAAATAGAAGCATACTGCTTTACCTCCACTATAACTGTTTTAGCTGTTTGAATACAACAAATACGTTTGAATAATTAAACCAATGAGCAAGGGCTGCTTGGATATGTCTCCCATGTCTCAGAACTAGAAAAATATTGAATAATACATAAATATATTTTTTTAAAAATTTTAAGTGATTCTAAAGGAAGAGGACCAGAGAAAGTCTATTATGAAAGCCAGATGTTAAGAATAGATTGATGAAAAAAAAGCAACAAACTGTAACATTTATATGGATCACAAACAACCCTGAATAGCAAAAGCAATTTTAAGAAAAGAATGAAGCTGGAGCCACCATGCTTCCTGATTTCAAATTATATTACAAAGCAACAGTAATCAAAAGAGCATGGTNTAAAAAAAAAAAATTCAGAGAATGCTGGGATTTAAGTCTTTACAATGACCAAATGTTGGCATTGACATAATGCACTCAAGGTGATGATCCAGCCGCTGCTGACTTACACTGACAGCCGAGGGGGTCTGCGGTGCTGAGTCCATAGTGGTCTGGCTTGCATCTGTCACATTTTGCTCCTTCCACGTTCTCCTTACACAGGCATAGGCCAGTCATAGACCTCAAGTCAGGATCAGAGTGGCTCACACAAAGCCCACCCGAAATGGTCCCATCAGGGTCACACTCACAAGCTGGGCACACAGATGTGCATTATCTTAATTAACTGCAAACTGTGGGAACCCTGAAATAGAAGCATACTGCTTTACCTCCACTATAACTGTTTTAGCTGTTTGAATACAACAAATATGTTTGAATAATTAAACCAATGAGCAAGGGCTGCTTGGATATGTCTCCCATGTCTCAGAACTAGAAAAATATTGAATAATACATAAGTATATATATTTTTAATTTTAAGTGATTCTAAAGGAAGAGGACCAGAGAAAGTCTATTATGAAAGCCAGATGTTAAGAATAGATTGATGAAAAAAAAGCAACAACCATAACATTTATATGGATCACAAACAACCCTGAATAGCAAAAGCAATTTTAAGAAAAGAACGAAGCTGGAGCCACCATGCTTCCTGATTTCAAATTATATTACAAAGCAACAGTAATCAAAAGAGCATGATATTGGCATAAAAATAAACACGTAACCCAGTGGAACAGAACAGAGAGTCCAGTGATAGAACCACACATGCATGGTCAACTAATTTATGACAAAGGAGTCAAGACTATATGCCAGGGAAATGCCAGTCTGTTTTTTAAAAGACGTTGGGAAGATTGAACAGCCATGTGCAAAAGAAAAAACTGGATCCCTCTCTGACACCATTCACAAAAATTAATTCAAGATGGACTGAAGACTTGAATGTAAGATCTTAAACCAGACAAATCCTGGAACAAAACACAGGCAGCGAACTTTTTGCTATCGGTCCTGGCAATGATTGTTTGCATTTGAAATCAAAATCAAAGGCAAACAAAAGGAAAAATAACAACTGGTACCATATCAAACTTGAAAGCTCCTGCACAGCAAAGGAAACCGCCCACAAAATGAAGAGGCAGTCTACTGGCAAGGGCAAGAAATAACAAGTGTTTTCAAGGACGTGAAGAAAAGGGAACTTTTCTGTACTGTTGTTCAGTTCAGTTCAGTCGCTCAGTCGTGTCTGACTCTGCGACCCCATGAGTCGCAGCATGCCAGACCTCCCTGTCCATCACCATCTGCCAGAGTTCACTCAGATTCACATCCATCGAGTTGGTGATGCCATCCAGCCATCTCATCCTCTGTAGTCCCCTTTCCCTCCTGCCCCCAATCCCTCCCAGCATCAGAGTCTTTTCCAATGAGTCAACTCTTCGCATGAGTTTATACTGTTGATGGAAATGTAAATTGGTGCAGCCACTATGGAAAGCAATATTGAGGTTCCCCCTAAATTAAAAATATGAAATATCCAGAAATTCCATTGCTAGGTACTTATCTGAAGAAAACGAAAACACCAATTTAAAAAGATACATGAACTCTATGTTCATTGCAGCATTCTTTATAGTAGGCGAGACATGGAAGCAACTTAAGCAATCAATAGAATAAAGAAATATACCACATTGTGTATATTTACATAATGGAATATTATACAGTCACAACAGGATGAATTCTTGCCATTTGTGGCAAAATGGGTGGATTTTGAGGGCATTATGCTTAGTGAAATAAGGTAGACAAAGACAAATACCACATGATCTCACTTACATAGAGAATCTCAAAAAAATCCCCAAAGCAAACTCATAGTTACATAGAATAAATTGGTGGTTTCCAGAGGTGGGGATGAGAGAGATGGGTGAAGGCAGTCAAGAGGCACACATTTCCAGTTACAGAATAAATAAATCATTACTGTAATGTACAGCATGGTGAACATAGTTAATAGTATATCCTACATTTGAAAGTTGCTGAGAGTAGATTTTAAAAGTCCTCATCACAAGGAAAAAATTGTAACTATGTGTGGTAATGAATGACAACTAGACTTACTGTAGTGATAATTTTGCAATATACACAAACATAAGTCACATTGTATACCTGAAATTGATAAAATGTCATATATCAATTATATCTCAGTTTAAACATCAGATTGATTATTTTAGGGGTGATGAAAATGTGTGGAGCTAAGTAGGGGTAGTGATTGCAAAACATTGCGTCAGTGAATTGTGTTCACTTTTAAATGGTCAATTTTATGTTATATGAATTTCACCTCAATTTTTAAAAAGATTTTTAAAAGACTCTAAAGGTGAAAATAAGGTCAAGAGATAAGTAAGAGTGGGATGGTGTAATGGAATATGTATCACATACTTGATTTCATACACTTTATATAAAGGCATCAAGGGACATGATAAAGAGGGAAAAAATCACATAAAATGTTTACCAAATCTCTGAAATATGGTTGTTAAGAAAGTAAATCGGTTCTTCTCATTACAGAAAAATATGTTACAAAGGTAAGACCTATCATTCTTTTTGAGTCTTCTTGGAAAGAAGCACCTTCAAGAAAAAAAAAAAAAAGAGTAAGAAATGTTCCAATCTTTGCTTCAATTTTGGAAATCTGTTGGTGAGGCAAAAGCTTAGATGAAGAGATTCTGGAAAATGAGATAAACAGTTATATGTAACAAAAGTAACAACCTCCTCCAGCTTTTTTTGTTTTCAGTAGAAATTCGAACAATTAAAAGAAGAAATGTCATATGAAAAAGGATGCTGGTAATATGAACAGTTCCAGTGGGTAAAAGCTAGAAAATGTAGCGCTTAACCAAGTATAAGAACGAACAGTTGGAGCTGCCCAATACAGCAGCAGCCTTATTACTGCAGGTGACTTGGGCATAGAGGACAAGCACGTTCATTAGTAGACATTAGATGACCAACAAGGTCATCTTGAATCTTCGTGGACCTGTGTTTTCAAGGGATTCCACTTTTAAGGAAAGCAATAAAGATTTAAAAAAATGAATATCTGGATTCTAAGAAACAACTATGCTAAGATTTATATATGTTTGCTTTGGAATAATAAAACAAAACCCTCAAGTCTAAAGCAATGTTTACCTAACCACCATTTAGGTTAGTGTATTTAGGGGAAAAAAATCAGTCAGTTTGGAATCAATAAAGCAAACAGTTGTCTGACAGAATCTTTTGTTTGACTTTCAGTTGTTTATTAGTGGCTTGTGACTGGTGATAAAATCTTACTATGGGAAACTAGCACTGACTTCTGTTTAGTTTGGGGAAAAACCCCACAATTTTCTTCTAATTAAAGCCAGTTGCTTCTAGGAAGGAAGGAAGGGACAAACTAGGTTCATTTTAGAAGTAGCCAAAAGGAAAAAAACTCATCTTTATTTGGGAGACACTCCAAAAGGTCAGCAACGAGTTCCAGAGTATAATTTAATTATACACAGAAATATCCTTTGGGAAAGGGAAATGGGTAAATGGCCAGTAAGTTTGAAATAGTCCTGCATTGTGGCCTTTAGAGTAGAAGTCCAATAAAATCTTTTCAGGTCACACAATTAAATTCCAGCAAACATTATTGGTGGAGTCTACCAAATATTTGTTTCTTCTGTATCACATTCAACTGTGTCTTAAATCACAGAAGTCTTAAAACTGGTCAGCTCTTAGGCCTGGAATCTGATCATGTAAATATTTAGGCTCAAACTAGGACAGCTTAGAGAAAATTTATATGGGAATGCTGGTCAAATACACATCATCTGTGTACACACACTTACAAACACATAAACATGTGCTTCGAGAAGCTAAGAAGTCTCAAAATTGTTTTTTTTTTTTTTTTTCAGGCTCCTAATTTGCCTTTCCTTGAGAAACTCTTTATTCACAAAGAATGGTTTTTAAATTTCAAATCAAGGGTACTAATTTTCTTTCTTTCTTTTCCTTCAAAAGCACCATTAAGTTAATACTAAGTGCTCTTAAAGAGCAAGACTCTGGTTGATGAAATATTTGGTTTAGTTATTTCCAGCCTCTTTTCAGATGCCCAGATTATCTGTTTCTAAACACTGTATTTTCCTGATTCCAGCTAAGAAATTTCATCTTCATTTACAAATATAGAGCTTTATAAACATTAATAAAAGTTGTGTGTGTTTGCATGTGTGTGTGTGTGTGTGTATGTGTGAGAGAGAGAAAGATGGGGGCAGAAGGACAGGGAGGGAGAGAGAAGTGGATTATGGATTCTGGTAAAAAAGTAGGGCACTTAGCACATCAATTTAAAGAAATATGTTCTATGAGGACCCAATTCTTTATATTAAACAGGGCATGTAAGGTAAATTTCTTTTTTTTTTTTTTTTAAGGTAAACTTTTATACAATCAGCTACCTACTGAGTAATCTGAGCAAAAAAATTTCACTTATGCTTATTCCACACCATGATGATTTAAACTTTAAAATCTAGGACATTGTATGTATGTGGGTGGCTGCTGATTTACTTTTGCACAAGACTTCAGTTTAGGTATTATAATTATGTAAAGTCTGAAATTGGAGTTTCATAGCAAATCCCTCAGACTTCCCAGGTGGCTCAGTGGTAAAGACTCTGCCTGCCAATGCAGGAGCCGTGGGTTCGATCCCTGGGTCAACAAGGTCCCCTAGAGGAGGAAATGGCAACCCACTCCAGTCGTCTTGCCTTAGAGAATCCCACATACAGAGGAGCAGGACGGGCTGCAGTCCACAGGGTCGCAAAGAGTCAGACATGAGTGAGCAAGCACACAGCCTAATATCATTTATCTCAAGTTTGAAAACACGTCAACAGGTATCATTTGTTGATGAAGAACGTGTGAAAGTATAAAAAGAAGCAAGGTAATGATAATTGCTAAATATATGAGAGTTTATCCACAGGAAGGAGGGTAGACAAAGAGAAGTGGGTAGCTGGAATACCCTATTCATAGAGCTGTAGTGTTGTAGTAATGTCCGGAAGGAGAGAGGGCAAGATACTATATTCTGACAAAGCTGCTGCTGCTGCTGCTGCTAAGTCGCCTCAGTCGTGTCCGACTGTGTGACCCCAGAGACCGCAGCCCACCAGGCTCCCCCGTCCCTGGGACTCTCCAGGCAAGAATACTGGAGTGGGTTGCCATTTCCTTCTCCAATGCTCATGAAAGTGCGTGGGTATATTATTTATATTATATATATATAATGGTATTTTCTATTATTTTTATCTATGCCTAAAATATTATCTTTTAAAAAGTTGAGATTAATAAAATGAAAAACTTTTAAACATTAAAAAAAGGAAAATGAGAGACTTCCCTGGTGGTCCGGGGCCGAGACTCATGGGGACAGGGTCCAATCCCTGGTCAGGGACCTAGAGCCCACATGACACAGCCAAGAGTTCACAGGATGCAATTAGGGATCTCACATGCCGCCACAGCAAAGATTTAAGTTCCCACATACCACAGCCAAGATCTGGTGTGGCCATAAAGACACTTAAGGAAAATTGAAACAAGGCAAACTAGCTTAGCAAAACTGAATCATCTACAGCCAAATGATATAGCCAATCTCCGTACCTGATTACTTCCCTGAGCTGACCCTGCATGTGCTTGCCGCAGCTTCTGAAACTATCGCCCCCTTCCGGTTGAATCCAGACCAGTTTGCTAATTCATCAGTATCAGCCCTGGTAGCTCAGTGGGTAAAGACGCTCTCTGCAGTGCAGGAGACCCGGGTTCAACCCCTGGGTCAGGAAGATCCCCTCGGGAAGGAAACGGCAACCCACTCCAGTATTCTTGCCTGGAAAATCCTATGGACAGAGGAGCCTGGCGGGCTACAGTCCATGGGGTTGCAAGAGTAGGACACAACAGCCACGGCTGCGAGATCACAGGGAGGGACCTAGATTATCTGGTCCAACCTGTTCAGAGAGAGAAAAGCTCAGAACCGAAGGGATTTTGCAATTCCCACCACTAAGAGAGCAGTTTGGAGATGCTGTTGAGCCCCGTGGGGACAAGTTCCATCAGCCCCTGCCCAGATGAGGGGCGAGGATGGGTCAGAGGCTGGGGACTCACGAATGCACGCATAAGGATCCGAGATGGCCTTAAGGGGGTCCCTGTAGAAGAGAGGTCTGCAGCGGTCCCAGTGCTGGCCCTGGGTGTTGTGCTGGCAGTCGTCACACACGCCCCCAGTGCGGCCCCCGCTCGCCAGGTACGCAGTCATGTCGAAGCGACAGCGATCAGAGTGGCCGTTACAGTGGCAAGCTGAACACCCAGCAAAGTCATGAGAGATTGCCAAGGTGCCCACGGTGAGCATCCCAGGGACGGTGGCTCCCTGCTCCATCACCCATTTCCCCTCCTCCACTTTCTTCAGACTCCCTACACCAAGGACACAGAAGCTTAAAACAGTTGCTTTCAAGGATCTTTTTAGCACTCCAATTCTGCTCATATATGCTCTATAAAATGTGTTCTCGAAATGTTCGCTATTTAGATTTTTTTTTTTTAAGTCAAGCAGAGAAATACAAATCATTTGGGTGATCTAAAAGCCATAGGATGCAATATTTTGTTGCTGTTGCTGCTGTTGTTCAATAAAGAATATGTTTAGGGCTTTCCAGGTGGCACAGAGGTCAAGAATCTGCCTGCCAGTGCAGGAGATGTGGGTTTGTCTGGGTCGGGAAGATCCCCTAGAGGAAGAATTGGCAACCCCCTCTGGTATTCTGGCCTGGAGAATCCCAAATACGGAGGAATGTGGTGGGCTACAGTCCATGGGGTGGCAAAGAATTAGATACCAGACACAAAGAATATGTAAATCAGACTGGTAAATCTGAGGGTTTTACATCACATGTTTGGTAGTATGGTAGCACTGGATTCTCCAGATCAGATGTTAGAGCTGGGTCCAGCCAGCCTCTCCTTCTCTAGGGCAGAACTGCTGGAAGCGGGGCTAAATGTCATTTTCCTCCCAACAGGCGCTCACCCAGATCATCAGAAGGAAAGGCAGTCTGTTTAAAGGGCTCTGTGAATCTTTGTGGTAATATCTGTGCCACTTGCCTAGTTGGGTTTTTCCCTGTAAACAGCATAAGCTTGGGCCACATTTTCCTGGGTCGTGTCTACTGTAACACCCATGGGTGGGGATTTTTCATAAGAGCTCATCTAATAACCTCTTTGTCAAATCCTGTTTTCCCCACATTTGGGAAAAGAAGCTGAATAACAGCTTCAGAAATGCATCAAAATTCAGAAGCAGAAAACACATGACTAAACTCTCCTATCTTTTTAAGTCTAAATATTTTATTAAAACACACAATAGCCTGTCAAACTCCATCCTGGGCGTCATTTCTCACAGCTTATCCGACATATGGGTTTAAGGTCACATTCACTGAGTGTTTATTTATTCAGAAAAATAGTGGGGCTCTCTGTACAAATTCTAGTGGTCACCAGATTGCTGGAGTGACACCATCCCCACTGATATTACCCTCCCATGGCTGTGCCCTTCCTATGGAAAGGGCCACACAACATATAATCTAGTTCTTCAAATTAATGTTAAGTTTTGGTGCGAGGGTTGGAGAAGCTGCTATTCTTCTGTGCAGGAGACATGAGGAATATCACATAGTTGGAGGGGGAAGTCACAAGTTCACTGCTTGCAGTGCCAGAAGTCCAAAGGAAACCAGCTAAATGTTTTCCAAAAGAAGGGAAAGCAGAGACTGTGTAAGGAGTTTCATATAAGGAAACTCAGTCTATGCTAAGAACTGAGGTCCACCCACCTCGGCAAGCACTGTCCAGGAGGTCCGTAGCTGGCCTCCAAGGAACATTCTGGAAGAAGTCCTTGCACCTCTCACAGTTTGGGCCATCTGCGTTGTGCTGCCAGACGCATTGACCATGAACCTGCATGCGTGAGGAACATGAATGGTGTGAACACAGGGCTCACCTTTGAACTTTGAGGACACTGGGGTCCTTTAAATGGAAAATGAAATACCAGCCCAAGGGGTTCTCTCTGGGTCTTAGTTTTCCATGTGGTAGTTACAATACGAACCCTGACTGTCTACTATTACTTGCTTAATTAGCTCTTAAACTTTTTAATTTTAAAAACTTTTTAAATTTTAAGATGCTTAAGTGAACATTTACAAGGAATTCATTGTCTTTTTGAATTTTGGTGTCAGGGAACACACGGCCCGAACACAGGCCCTTGGCAAACTGAGGACCAGGATGGAGATGTGTATGTGTGTGTGCGAGTGTGTGTCTGTGGGGGGTGATTTAGGAACATCAGGGAATTAGAAAACTAAAACTGGATAAAGGTGTGGGATTCTCTTGATTTTTCACAAAATGCCCTCTGCCCACATTCCCAGGGAAAAGTTCCATTTCTGGTGAAACATATGAGATGTCTAAGTGGGAAGATCTATAGCCTCTGGCCTTGTCCGTTATGACCAATAGTTCAAAACTATTTTTAGTTAGACACACTCCTAAGACTCTGCACAAAATCAAATTCTTCTACTGTATTATTTCTTCAAGATTAGTCCCAGGAGTGGAGAAGATCTGCACTGCTTAGGACCGAGTCATTCATGGTGTGTCACTCGAGGTGACGGCTTTCGACAGCATCAGATGTCACTCAAACACTTTGGCACTGAGCCCAGGCTCTCACATGAACAGACCTTCAATACATTTTTATGAGACAATGTATATGACATGGTTCCTCCCCATCAAATCTCCATTCCCTAAAAAACCAATAAACGAGAGAGAATAAGATGGACCATCTGGAAATCATAAATGACAAGTTCTGCCCATTAGCTCAATGATGGCCCCATGTGGCAGAATTCACAAGAACTTCTGTCCAGAGAACCAAAGGCCCCCAGATGGCCTGATGGGCCAGACTGAATGATATCTGCCTGGCACAAAGAGGGCTCTTGGATTGTTGATCCCCACATACAGAGTCTGACATACATTCAGCACTAAGACAGTGAAGGGAAGATAGGAAAGCCGAGCTTGCTCTCAGGTGAGTTTGTAACTCACCATGCCTGGAGGGCTGAAAACATCACTGCATGTCTTCTCTGTTGAAACACATTTGCTAGCATGGCCATTGCAAAAACAGCTTCCACGAACCACCATCTCATACAGAGCATAGTAGCATTTATCAAGGGAATCATTTTGCCTTCTTCCAAGCAAAGTATCCCCGAGAGTATGGAGCCTGGTAAAGTTTATCCTCATGTTTGTTAATGTCACAAGGTCTAGAGAAAGGAAGATAATGAAATTAATAAATCAAAGTGCGTTAGGTTGGATGAGTTCAAAGCACCCTCCTTGACTGATACTCCCTTACCATCCTATAGACATGCAATGACAAGGAATCCCCCTCACATGAAGTTTTACAAAAGAAGTCAGTGTGAAAAATATAAAGCAATTCATACCCTAGATATAAGGGCTATAAGGGTTTTCTATTTCAAAGCTGGGATCCAGCACCTTTAAAACAACCTGTAAAACAAAGGTAGGTAAATTTAGAGTGTTTTACCCCCAAAATGTAAGTGTTCAATATACTCTTAAAGAAGATATCCTGACCTTAAAGAAGGCTGAGCCACTATTTCGCACCTGGTGTAGAATGTAGATTATCATTTGGGTTCTCATTTGAATAAAAGTACCAAGAATGAAAATGAAGGAAGGCTGTTAAACAGTCATTCTGCCTCTTTATGCACAAGCGGTCCATGTAGGCAGAAGTGCTAATACCACCGGTGGAAAGGACTCCTGCGCTTGGTTGGGGTGGAATGATGGGTTCATGATTCAGCAAGTCCGCATCAGTGTGGATCTGGCCCTGCGGGATTCTGGAGCTGTCTGCTGTCACCATTCTTACTACTCTACCTGATAAGCTAATACCTCCCAAGCCTACTCCTATCCTCTTACTTTCTACCCATCACCAGCTTTGTTCTCAGGAAGTTCTGGGCAGATTCCACCCAGGTGGGGGGCTTGCAGAGCGTGGAGGGCTGCCATTAGCCTTTATGGTTCCTTTGAAAGGACTAGAAAAAGATAGTCCTACCTCTGGCATCCTGGCCACAGTGTCCACCTTGCATTTTCACCCTTGTTTACCTTCAGCAGGGGCACTCTTGTACAGCATCGTTTCTTGTAAGATGTTTGTAATTTACGTGAATACGAGCTGAATTCAGGACTCATTTCAATTTAGACACTGCCATTCCTAAACAAGCAGCAGCTCATGTTCTGTTTCAGTCGACACTACCTAAATTGTTTTCATCTCGATTAACCACGGTAACAATAACAACAAGATTTCATTTCCAGGAAAGAAATCGAAGAAAGGAAATTCTACCTCACCACCACTGGAGGGTTCAATATCCGAATATTTGGAGTCACAAACAAGGCCTCCCACTCCCTGGGCCTGGCCAGATGTGATGTTAGGGAGGGAAGTAGCACAATCTTTGGCAAAATATTTGAACACTTTCCAGGTGTATCCATAGTCTATGGAGCGTTCAACTAACATTGCAGCAAGCTGAAAAGTCTAGAAGAAAAATCAGTTAAACTTGTCATACTTCACAAAAGTAGAATTTATAACCCATTCCAGATTGACAATATTTTTGAATTCCATTTTTAATGGAATTTGTATCTTTTCAAATCTATTCTAGGGAATTCTCTTGTGGTTCCACTGCAGAGGGCACAGGTTGGATCCCTGGTTAGGCCACTAAGATCTCCACATGCCATGCAGCAAAGCCATGAAAGAGAAAAAAAAAAAAAAATCTATTCTATCATGAATGCACCAAAATCTCTATCAAGTGGGCAACTATTTATGAGCACATGCTTTGTCCCAGAATCAAATTTCATTTTAAAATTGTTTCTGTATAAATTAATTGAAGAAAAATGGCATGTACTTTTTTTTTTTTAAAAAAAGCCAATGCAGTCAACATTTTTATAGCAATCTGCATGTGGTTTTCTTCGTTTAGAATGCTTTTCCTCTGGCAAACTCTTATACATCCTTCAAAATCTACCATGAAGTTTCCCGTTTCCCCAGAGTTGACTTAGCCATGTCAAATAGCCCCCCAGCATTCTAATCATACATCTATTTCTGTACTTGTCACTCTGCATTGTAATTTCAAAATTATATATCTGTTTATACCTATGACTAGACTGTGAGTTCATTGAAATCAAAGACTACTTCTTAAATTTAAAAAAATTTTATGTTCATCTTTTATAGCTTAAACCTAGCACCAGGCCTGACAAAATTAGAGTTCTGATGAATGATTAAAGAATGATGATGGCACAGATTTTCTCTGGCATTTAACTCAGTAAAGAACCTTCAAATTTTCTTCCTCTTTTGATCACAATTTTTTTTTAAATTTCCTTAAATAATTTCCAGGGCCTGTCCTTTAACCCTCCAAATTATCTTTCTAATTCTTATTATCTCTAGCACCCCAGAGCTTGGATTTTTTTTTTTTTCCTGTATCTTCTAAGACTCTCTCTGTCTTTTCTTTTTTGTTAATCATGTAAGTTATTTAATGAGCACTGGTGTTTTTTTGTTTTTCATTCAAGAGCAAAAAGCCCAGATAACAAAGCTCCAGTCTGGATTTGAACAGCTTTTTGTTCTCTGCAGGGGAGCAAGAAGTGAAATCTAAGGTATGCCAAGCATTTGGTAAGTAGATAAGGGGGCAGCACTCTACACATCTGTACCTTAAAGGTCAGAATAAGGTGACTGAGCTGAAATAAGGCCTCTAGTTGCACTCATCTCACACGCTAGTAAAGTAATGCTCAAAATTCTCCAAGCCAGGGTTCAGCAATATGTAAACCATGAACTCCCTGATGTTCAAGCTGGTTAGAGATCAAATTGCCAACATCCGCTGGATCATGGAAAAAGCAAGCGAGTTCCAGAAAAACATCTATTTCTGCTTTCTTGACTATGCCAAAGCCTTTGACTGTGTGGATCACAAGAAACTGTGGAAAATTCTGAAAGAGATGGGAATACCAGACCACCTGACCTGCCTCTTCAGAAATCTGTATGCAGGTCAGGAAGCAACAGTTAGAACTGGACATGAAACAATAGACTGGTTCCAAATAGGAAAAGGAGTATGTCAAGGCTGTATATTNTTTCAGTTTCACTCTGGATATAAGTTAAATAAGCAGGGTGACAATATACAGCCTTGACATACTCCTTTTCCTATTTGGAACCAGTCTGTTGTTCCATGTCTGGTTCTAACTGTTGCTTCTTGACCTGCATACAGATTTCTCAGGAGGCAGGTCAGGGGGTCTGGTATTCATCTCTTGAAGAATTTTCCATAGTTTGTTTTGATCCACATAGTTAAAGGCTTTGGCATGGTCAATAAAGCAGAAGTAGATGTTTCTCTGGAACTCTCTTGCTTTTTTGATGATAAAGCACATGTTGGCAATTTGATCTCTGGTTCTTCTGTCTTTTCTAAATCCAGCTTGAACATCTGGAAGTTCTAAGTTCATGTACTGTGGAAGCCTAGCTTGGAGAATTTTGAGTATTACATTGCTAATGTGTAAGATGAGTGCAATTGTGCACTAGTTTGAACACTCTTTGACAGTGACTTTCTTTGGGATTGGAATGAAAAGTGACCTTTTCCAGTCCTGTGGCCACTGCTGAATTTTCCAATTTTGCTGACATATTGAATGCAGCACTTTTACAGCATCACCTTTTAGAATTTGAAATAGCTCAACTGGAATTCCGTTACCTCTGCTAGCTCTGTTCGTAGTGATGTTTCCTAAAGGCCCACTTGACTTTACATTCCAGGATGTCGGACTCTAGGTGAGTGATCACACCATCGTGGTTATCTGGATCATGAAAATCTTTTTTGTATAGTTCTGTGTATTCTTGCCACCTCTTAATATCTTCCACTTTTGTTAGGTGAATTAGCCATTTTTATGTGCTCAGTAGCCATGTGTGGAGCCACAATATTGAAAAGTCTAGCTCCAGAGAACAGTGACCTCACTGTTGAATTGGGATATAGCTTAGTGTGCTAGGGTGAATGGCCTGGGGAAGGGTTTGTTGCTGAGAGGGCAGGCACATTCCAGGCTCTGTGTCAAAGGCTCCCAGCTCTTTCTGGAAAGGAGATCACCTGTTCCCTCTTGTTCTCAACCAAGCACTCAGTTGAGAACACATCTTCTGTGCAGTCAGTTTTGACAGAGGGCNTCACAGATGAAGCATTTTTGTTCCCCCTGGAAAACACATCATTAAAATTAAAAGTAAATAGTCGTCATTACTTATTGTTAATCTGAATTTAAAAACAAGCTGGATGTGCTATATTTGTCATTCAATCTAGCTAAAAATAAAAAGCAGAGGAAATTACAAGACATAAATTTTTCCATCAATAGGTGCTTGACTACCAAAACAAACAAAATTAAGACTTGACTTAGAAACTTTATAAATGTAAACGTTTAGGACAAAATTGCAAATTTGTAGAATAATTTTTTTTTTCTCAAAGAGCAGAGTTTGTTTTAAACTATAGAAAAATAGCTAGGATATACTCTTGAGTTGAGTTTGTTTTAAACTATAGAAAAATAGTTAGGATATACTCTTGTGTTGGAATGACTTCCTTTAGTTTAAAAAAAAATTAGTAAGAAATTAATGAAACAGTTGGCCATTAGTTTATCTGCAACCATCATCCTTTCTCTCTCAGATATTATTTTTGGCATAAAAGCTTCAAGAGCCAAAACCTTTACTATGCACATGTGGATTTTGTAAGAATTTCATTAAACTCATTACAGAGAGACCCACCCTCTTGTTTTGCCGACTAGAAGGTTTTTGTGAATTGGAACTAATTTTGCTTGGGATGGATTTTCAAAGGTTTTAACAGTCAAGACTGGCCTTTGAGTTTGCATACTCTTGTAGCTGTACTTACTTATAACTCCTGATGAACTCTCCCAAGATTTCCAGCTGTGTCAATGGCCCACACAGTTGTTCTGGCTAATATTTGTGGGACTCTGTAGGAGCATTTTGGCAAAGCTTCCAGGAAGCAGGAGTGATTTTTCACAATCCTCCATATTGGAAATTGCCCAAAATAGCAAAGATGCTGGTAGGTATTCAGCAAACGTTGGATTTTATGCTTGACCATGGCTTACAAGGGCCTAGGTAATCTGACCAGTCCCACCTCTTTTGTTAAACAAATGCATGATGATTTTAATGACTATTTCAGCTACAGATTGTCAAAGTAAAGCAGACTTTCAAGAGAGTGCTATAATCTTTTTATAATCACTGGCCATCATAAGACCTTATACTTGAAGAAAACCAAAATGCCCTTTAGAAATTAAGGACCGGTACAAGTTAGATCAGTTCTGCATATGGGGAGATTTGACCCAGATCTGTCCTAATAGAGTAACAGGAGCCCAGTGATTCCACCAAAAGCTGCCAAGACTTGAAAATATTTCCAGTACTATGGAAAATATTGGGGAAAGCGTTTAACTTCAGGCCATTTATTTCTTTTTCTGCAAACATTTTAGAAGTACAGTCTTTGATGGAACTGGCTACAGAGGATGCTTAGTTGTGGTAAATAGATATGAAAGGCCCAACTTGGGTAATACTCTGAGTCAATGCTGACTCAAACTCTGGAAGAGAATCTTTTGCTTGAGAGCTCTTTGCTAGTCGATGGATGAAAAAAAAATTATCCTCCATGCCACATGAATTTTATATAATTAATACTTACACTTTCACCTGTAAAGCTTTGTCAGCTGGAAGATATTTTGGGATTTTTTTCCCCCAGTTCTAAGATTTTTAAGATTTCTGATTCCCTAGACAGAAGAAGTTCTGGAGTTTACTTCTATTGGGTGTAACTTTGGCATATAGGAATATCAAGTTCTAATTATTTTAACATTGAGTTCAAATAATTAGGCTCATGACAATGTAAGCAGATGCCAATGGTGAAAAGATAAGATGGGTGATGCCAGTGTTGCAAAGTTTCTAGTATTAGAGTTGGGAACCACTGCTTTGTCCAGGGGACCTGGTCTTAGGAAGCTACTTGAAGGGCCTTCCATCCTACCTGACCTAAAATTGAGCAAAACTTCTACAGTATCACTTTCTTGCACATGTAGAGAATTTGCTTTCTTATACAAGTACTTCCTAAACTTAGACCAAGGCTAAGCACTCAGGTATCATCTCCACTTAATTATAGTCATCTCTTTAACTAAAACCAGTGAGAACATCCTACCTGACCTAAAATTGAGCAAAACTTCTACAGTATCACTTTCTTGCACATGTAGAGAATTTGCTTTCTTATACAAGTACTTCCTAAACTTAGACCAAGGCTAAGCACTCAGGTATCATCTCCACTTAATTATAGTCATCTCTTTAACTAAAACCAGTGAGAACACAAAGCCTTCCCAGAGGCCTCCAGGAGTTGCCTTACACAAACAATACATGGAAAAACCTGGGTCACTAACATTAGGCTTACATCCAACTTCCTTCCTGCACATCCTCTTGGTTAAGGGGTTGACATAATTGCCTCAGGGTTTTGAGCAGGTGTGATACTCAGATGACTTTGGATGCCTGTTTCAGAGCCCAGGAAAGAAAAAAAGCAACTGGTCATTTTATAAAACTGGGCTTTAAGAATAAAAGGTACAAAAAGATGTTCACACTGGGACTTGATAGTCTCTAAACAAGACAATTTCAAAGTGGCATCGAGACATTGGCAGACAATTAATTCCAAGTCTACACTCTGTCTATCTTCCTGCCTGAAGCAGGGCAGTAAGAGCCCATGTTCAGCATAATAGCCCTCAACCCTGAGGGATCTTCCATCTTCATCCAACTCATCAATTATTTAATAAGTCCACTCCACTGGAGTCAATTAGAACATATATAATAGTCCCTTCAAAGACTGAACAAAAAAAAGACCCTTTTATTGTTTAATTCTAAAGGTAACAAGAAATAGATAAAGCCTATCTTCTTATTCCCGAATTAGTGAAGGTTTCCCAGATGTTGAATTGAATCACTTGTGTCTCTGATGTTTGGGAAGATGGACTGCCTCCTTTTTTCTCCTGTTGTCTGGACAGCCCTAGATGTACTTGGAAAAATCTACTTCGCTGATAAAATCATGTCCCAGCAAGTAAACAAAGATCCAACTCACCTCGAGGTAGCTGAGGATGCATTATTTCTGGGCTTTGTCCAGTCCACAGGTAGAAAGAGCCGTGAGCTGTCCACTGCGACCCACCAGGAGATCGCCAGTTGCGGGGGTTACAAGCACCTCTGCTGCATTCATCTTGAGCTTCCATATAACTGAGCAACCCTTGAAAACATGATAGAAACAGGACACATGAGGCAGTCTAAGGGTGGTAGAGGTTTAAAGAAGTGACTGCTTAAGTGGGAGAGTTAACAGTCCACCTATTTTTAACACTAGCTCTGTGATCATGAAGACCCTGGTGGTGGATATTGTTGGCACCTGCAGCCTGATGGAAATCTCTCAGCCGAGGAGGTTTATGCCATCTGTGCTCATGTCCCCGCCTGGATCAGCTGAAGCCAGTGACTTATGGATGCGTGTTTCTCATGCCTCAGGCTGGGATCCACTCTGTGATGCAGTTTACGCTCAAAGTCTCTTCCGGGAGGAGGTTGAAGCTGGATTCCTGCTGGGACCCCAGTCTGGCTCCACTGCTCTCACTCTCTCCCTCTTCAGAGCACTCCTTCAATAAATTACTTGCACATAAATCCTTGTCTCAGGCTCTGCTTCTAGGAACCTGACCTTAAACAGCCTCCATTCACTGGAAATTCTCTATGTGTCATTTTAGGGCAAATAACAAAGACAAATACCTAATCCTGCCTCTTATATCTGTTGTTCCAACCTGGAGGAAAATCAACTGGAGAAATTAAGAAATCCTTGGGGAATAACTTTCTCTTAAAATATGTAAATTCAGTTGACCTCCCTTTACAAACTGGAGTGCTGGATTCAGGAACACCATGGAACAGATCATGTTTCTCTGGGATAAAAGATGTCACAGATGGAATTCCAGACTGCACAGTACACTTAGCCCTTGGTACCTGCCACGCAATAGATCTGTCATGAAGGGTTCAGTCACAGAGCATTAAAGGGCAGCTCTATCTCAACTATCACAATTCTCTACTTTTCATGAGAAACCTCTGAGATAATATACTTAAATGCTGGTTTAAAAATGATGGGTTTTAAAGTTCCGTTTGTCTTAAAATGTTAAATTCTGAGTTAATATAACTTAAATCTGTATATGTGAATACAAGGTGGGTAATCCACACTATTTCCTGCCTGCACAGCTTGTCTGCTTTATTCCTTCACGTTAAAGTTACACACTTATAACCCATAACATATTAGTAGATTCTGTTTACTGTTGGACTGAATAAAAGAAAGCAAAAATCTTACTGGGAATAAGGTCTAAATTGAACACACACTAAAGCTAAATAAATTATGCAAAAGCTATAATGTGAGTCCTCTATTTTATTGATAACTATTTATAGAAATAGTTACACTTCTTTTATTTTCTTTTTTGGGCTTCCCTTGGAGAAGGAAATGGCAACCCACTCCAGTATTCTTGCCTGGAGAATTCCATGGACGGAGGAGCCTGGTGGGCTACGGGGTCACAAAGAGCTGGACACGAATGAGCGACTTCACTTTCTTTCTTTCACTTTGTGGCTCAGCTGGTAAAGAATCTGCCTACAATGTGGGAGACCTGGGTTCGATCCCTGGGTTGGGAAGATCCCCTAGAGAAGGGAAAGGCTACCCACTCCAGTATTCTGGCCTGGAGAATTCCATGAACCGTAGAGTCCATGGGGTCGCAAAGAGTGAGACACGACTGAGAAACTTTCACCTTCATACTTCTTTTAAAAGCATATTTGAACAGGACAGTATTTTTAAAAATTCAATTAAATGGTTAGAATTCTTGTTTTGCTTCTTAAGGCCAAAATCTAAGAACTAGTTTTCTCTTGATTGCAACTCAAACTGCAGACATGATAATTTTGCAGAAATAAAACAGCCTCTGGATTGAAAGACACAGGACCCAGAAGGGCTAAAACAATTAAAAATTTTTTTCCTACTTGATATTAAGGTTTACTATGTATACACAGTAAGCAAGAAAATGTAATATTGGTGGAGAGACAGACTCATAGATTAATAGAATAGAGATCTTGGAAATAGATCTACACAAATACAATCAACTGATTTTTGAGGTTCAAAGGCGGATGAAGGACAGTCTTTCAACAAGCAGTGCTGAAGCAGTTGGCCATCCAGAGGCAAAAAAATGAATTATAACAAAACCTCACACTGTATACAAATATTAACAAAAATGGATCATGGGCATAAAAATTAAAACATGAAACTCCTACAAACACATAGAAGATTTGGGCAATTTAGGGCTAGCAAAGCATTTTTAGAATTGGCAATAAGAGCATGATTCATAAAAGGAAAACTGGCAAACTGGAACCTCATCAAAATTAAAAACTTTATGAAGAGGTAAAAAGGCAAGAAGAATATAATTACCAATCAGATATCTGACAAACCTCTTGACCTAGAATATATAGTGTTAGTCGTTCAGTCATGTCCAACTCTTTGCAACCCCATGGACTGTAGCCCGCCAAGCCCGTCAGGCTCCTGCGTCTATGGGATTTTCCAAGCAAAAATACTGGAATGGATTGCCATTTCCTTCTCCAGAGAATATNTCTTGACCTAGAATATATAGTGTTAGTCGTTCAGTCATGTCCAACTCTTTGCAACCCCATGGACTGTAGCCCGCCAAGCCCGTCAGGCTCCTGCGTCTATGGGATTTTCCAAGCAAAAATACTGGAATGGATTGCCATTTCCTTCTCCAGAGAATATATAAAGAGCTCTCAAAACTCAACATTAAAAAACCAATCCAATTAGAAAATGGCAGGCAGCGTGAATAGACATTTCACTGAAGGAAATTCATAGATGGCAAATAAGCACCTGAGAAGATGTTCAGCATCATTAGCCACTAGGGAGATGCAAATCAAAATCACAATAGTACTACATACCCATCAGAACAGCTAAAAAACAAACAAACAAACAAACAAAAACCTGGTAACTCCAGCTGCTAGAGAGGATGTGGAAAAACTGGATTACTTATACACTGCTGGTAGGAATATAAAATGGAACAGTCACTCTGGGGAAAAGTATGGTAGTTTCTTATAAAGCTAAGCATGTGCTTATCATACAATCCAGCACTTACATTCTTAGGTAATCATCCCAGAAAAATTAAAACTTATATTCACACAAAAACTGTACAGCATTTTATAATAGCCCCAAACTGAAAAGAACCCAGATGTCTTTCAATGGGTAAATGGTTAAGGCTTCCCTGGTGGCTCAGGTGGTGAAGAATCTGCCTGCAGTGCAGGAGACCCATGTTCAATTCCTAAGTCAGGAAGATCTGCTGGAGAAGGAAATGGCAACCCACTCCAGTATTCCTGCCTGGAGAATTTCATGACCGAGGAGCCTGGTGGGCTACAGTCTATGGGGTTGCAAAGAATTGGACACAACTGAGACTATCACTCACTAAGTAAAGTGTAGTCTGTCCATAGAAAAGGAAAGAATCATAGATACATACAGCACTGTGGATGACTCTCCAAGGAATTACAGTGAGTAAATAACGCCCACCTCAAAAGGTATGTACTGCGTATTTCCATTTCTTTAATGATGAAATTATAGAGATGGGTAACAGATTCATGGTGGCCAGGGGTGATAGAGGCAGGGAGGAAGGGAGCTGGATGTGGATATAAAAGGGTATTACTGGGGAATCCTTGAATTTGAGAGAGCTCCGGGAGTTGGTGATGGACAGGGAAGCCGGGCATGCTGCAGTCTGTGGGATCGCAAAGAGCTGGACACGACTGAGTGACTGAACTAATAGGGGGAATCCTTGAAGTGATGAACTATTCTCTATCTTAACTGTGGTGACGGGCTCATGAATCTAGGCTTTTGATAAAATTGCATAGAATTAAATATACAGACACACACTCACACACGAAAGGGAACATATAAAACTAGGGAACTCTAAATAAGGTGAATGGACTATTTCAGTGTCAGTTTCTTGGCTATATATTGTACTGTAGCTACTCAAAGTGCTATCATTTGTAGAAACTGGGTAAAATGGGATCTCTCTGTATTATTTCTTACAACTGCATGAGAATCGGCAATTATCTCAATGCAAAAAAATTTTTAAAAAACCAAACAATTCTCTCTCTCTTCAAAAATCATCCCCATTGGCCTCTGGGTGGTGAATCATGTGAATACCACACTCTAAAATAATACACACAGGATGGGTTCCAGCTGCTCCTATATATTATTCCTTTGAGACAAGAGAATTTATGCCAAATCCTGTTTTAAGCAGACAGAGGTGGGAGGGATGAACCTAAAAGGAAAAATAATTACCATACTGTGGAATAAGCTTGCTTTCTCCTCAGGTTTTTTTGATGGTAAAAGTGAGAGTTTTCTTCATGGACTTGTTTTGCATTTAATGGATTACTTTCCTTCAACTTGCCCTTCAAAAATGCAGGCTATTGAAAAATACTTTCTCTTGTGTACACATTTCGCACATCTATTCTGTTCATCTGATGAGTTTGTGATTATTATCAAGCATTAAACACATGTAGATCATGGTTCTACAGCTAAGAATATGATCCATAATGTCTCCTTCCCCACAGGTCACTTTTGGGAATTTCCATCTTCCATCTCCTTGTAAAGATTATTATACTACAACAAAGCGTGACATTTCTTTCTTTGAGATATAAGTTCCCCTCATACACTTCTAAAATTTTATTGTATAATAAATGATTCTAGCTTGGTTAACATGGATTTTTTCTTTTTATTTACCCAACAATCCAAACCCAAAGTTTCTTTTATTTCCTAGAATTGGCATCAAGGATAAACACCTAATTTGAAGTTTGGACTTAACAGACAGAGGCTTTTTTTAAAAAGTCAGGTATAAAATCTCTGCTGGTGCTACATGTGGACTAGCTAAGATTTCCCTCCCAGGGAAATCTTTTAGGCAAGTTTCATCCTGAATTATTTCACTAGAATTGTTACCTTAGAGATTAAACATGTTTTTATAACCTGACTTGGCCAAACTTGTTTTAATCAGGTATGTACTTTTCAGATATAAAAAGTATTCCAAGACTTTGGGAAATGGAACTATTATTCGTGTAATATTCTACAGTCAAATATGAACTTTTGATCTAAACTACTTGGCAGAAAGAGGCTAGAAACATTAAGTAGTTAAAGCTTCATGCCTGAACATAGACAGACTCAGAAATATCCTTCCTGGATTAAAGCTTTCAATTGCCAAGTTATTACATGAGCATTAGGTTGGAAATGATTCAGAGAATAATGGTGTTTCAGTCTTCAGAAAACCAATGTATTGCTAAAAAATTACATACAACTTGAGGACAGGATCTTATTTAAAATGAATTTTGGAAAACTGGTGATTTAAAGAAAATATACAGTAAATTTTCTGTCAAGGGTCATTTTATAGATATAACCATTACTATATGATCTCAGTAACTGTACATTGTTACGATTTTCTTAAACACATGCAATGTTTTCATCTACTTTAGAATCCACTTCAGAGTTCAGAAGCTATAAACATACACATTCATTTACATACTCACACACATTACTATGAGTGAGAAAACCTGCACAGGATGCAGACTGGTTAAGATGTGTACTTTGTAAACAGTTCCCCAAACCTGGGACCAATTTTATGATTCTTTCTCTTTATCTTCCTTTGCCAGAATGCAAGACAGGGGGTTTAAATAGGCATAGGTATTTATATAAATGCCTGTGGTTGAACTATGGGCTTCCCAGATGGCTCAGTGGTAAAGAATCTGCCTGCCAATGCAGAGATGCAAGAGACAAGAGTCCAGTCCCTGGGTTGGGAAGATCCCCTGGAGGAAGGCTGAGTAGAGGCTGGGGGAGAGGAAGTGTCTCCTGATTGAGGAGGCCTCTCTGAGATGCTGTGGGGAAGTTTAGAACTTTGGCAAGATGTAAGTTACCCTGGGAGGGGCTGGGAGAAGATGCTGTGATTGGTTGCTTCTGGTTTTGAATACTGGTTCAACCCCTAAGAGAACAACCAAAGCAGACGTAGATGGGGACTTCCTGGTGGCCCAGCTTTTGGGACTCTGTGCTTCGTCTCCTGACCAAGGTGTGGGTTCAGTCCCTGCTCAGGAGACTAAGAATCTTGCATGCCCGCGGAGTGGCCAATAAAACCCCACCCCCTTCAAACAACAGAGGAAACAGAACGATAATAAAACAGATGGAGGTGAAACCAACTCTTCTCCGCCTCTCTGAGGCCAGACCTAACCTTCCTAGTTCTGAGGGGGTGCAGACAGTGAATCTCCTCTTCCATTGGCTGGTGGCTCATCTCTGAGGCAGAAAACTTTCTGCAGAGAACAAATGAACATTTACCATCTCCAACTGTTCTCTCCATCATGACCAGTCAAGCCAACTGAGAATTTGTCTCAGCGTTTGGGAATTGTATGGAGAAGGAAATGGCAACCCACTCTGGTTTTCTTGCCAGGAGAAGTCCATGGACAGAGGAGACTGGGAGGTTACAGTCCACGGGGTTGCAAAGAGTCGGACAAGACTGAGCGAGTATCACTGGGGAATGGTAAAATTAAAAGAGATTCTTCGAGTCTGCTGCCATGAAGAAATTCAGCACGAATCTTTGAAGATTCTAAGCAATTTAGATGGTACTCACCCAAAGCAGGGCTGTTACAGACACAAAAAGTTCAGGATCAAAGAGAGCAGTTGTTGGAAACCTCTTCTCTATGACTAATGTAAATGATTCTCAGCTTATTAAAGACTGCCCAGTCACGGAGAATTTGGCCTTTCAGCTCAGAGCTGCTACTTACTCAGAAGAGAGAATTTTGCCTATAAATTCTTTATGAGATTTCATCACTGGGTTAAGTGCTATGTTCAAAGCAGAGCTATTTTTAAAAAGTTAAAATGCATTATATTTGTAAATTAAGAATCTGAAAGTATTTTTCTCTTTTAGTGTCTTTATCTGCTGCTGTGAATACTCCATTAGAGACCGACAGAAATAGCCATGTGTGGATACTAGCCATGTTTGAATGAAACTTTCTGGTTGCTTGACACAATTATACAACAGGAGAGTCATGCGAATATCTGTTAGTATAGAAAAAAGGGGTGGACATGTTTAAAACCTATTTCCAGTAAATATTTAGAACAATTCAATTCAAACAGAAAGTGGATTTTGACATTACTCACCAAGGTGCAAAAGAAAGGTCAGCTGAAATTGCATTCTTTTGTCAGGAAAAAATTAAATTCAATTCTGCTAGGTTTAGGGGGGAAAAAAAAAGGAAGATAAAGTCAGTAACTGATAGAATCAAACATTGTCATCAATTTTAAGTGACTTGAAAATTTGTCTGATGGTCTTTCTTTGGGTACTTATTATCCTTTAGTCTTCTTTTTCTCTCCTTTTAAAAACCTAAGTGAATAGTTAATTTACAATGTTGCATTAGTTTCAAGTGTATCTGATGGTTCTTTGAGACACAGAAATACCCACAGTGCCCAGCTCCTTAAATAATAAGTGTATACACTTTTTTGCAAATATTTGTTTTCTAGTTTTTGAAGTCACAGAATGTAATCATTAATCTACTTTGTCTATTTTATTTATTTAGAAAAAACTTTATACAATGAACATGTGTACTTACTGTTGAAAAAATAGAAAAATCAGAAGGCAAAATTGAATTGTTACCCATTGAACTACCGTCCAGAGAAAAGTAGTTAATATCTTGCTCTTTGTTTTTCCATACTTTTTTGCTTGCATATAAATATTTCCCAAAAGTGGCACAATACTGCATGCTTACTTCAGTCTATACATCCCTGGCATCTTTTTGTACCAAGAAAAACATTTTTACATCAGGGAATTTCCACTTACGGAAGGGTATCAGGACCACTGAGGGGCTTCCATGGACCCAAGCTGTGTTCCCCTTTGTAGATTCAGCTATGCCCCTCTAGACAGAGGGCCCCCACAAATCACTGTTGTAAGGGACCTTGACACAGATGGAAGTACCCAAGGGCCTCTGTGAGTTGGGAAGAGAGGAAGTGAAATGCTCTCCTATACTAGTATTTGAAATGACTGGATGGTATGCTCCTGAATGCAGGAACCAGAGTTTAACAAATGCTCTACAGGTTGACATGTACTTCCTTCCTTATATTTTCCTGTTACATATATTTTTGCCAAGTCTTTGTTCACATCCTTAACTATTCCTCAGGATATGAAGTGGAAGCACTGGATCAAAGAGTGTACCTGCGCTTGTGTGTAAATGAAATGCTGATGCTATTATCCACAGCCACATGGAAAGTTTGTCCCAGCTTGTACTCTCACCAACAGACTATGGGAACGACCATTGGCCTGAATGGAAATTTTTAAACCTTGTCAATTTAAAAAGTAAAAAATTATCCCTCATCATTATTAATGTTTTTGCTAGAAGAGCAGTGAATATAAAATATTTTTCATGTAGTTACAGGAGAGAATTTTTTTTCCATTATGGCTTATTAATATAAGCCATATTATGGCGATATCAAATATAGTTCCCTGTGCTATGAGATTTTTTTTTTTTCTTTTGACATTCTCTTCTTCAAGGCTTTTCCTAGTGAGTTTTTGGTTTCTACTGCTAGTCCCACACTTCAGTCCCTCTAATCTTTCACTCCCTACTCTGCAGCATCAATACAGCATTTTCTACTTCCTGAACATTTTTCTCATGCAGATTCCTTTGCCTTGAATGCCACTCACCTGAACTTCAATGCCAGCCTCTTTATGAAGTTTTTTTTAGGGTGTTTTGAAATGACTGACTGTAGGCAAATTTCCCATGCTGTCACCCAAGCTCCTCACACAGCTTGGGGTTCATTTTGCATCTTGAATGCTATATGGAAATCACTCACTGAGAAGCAAACTCCCTGCTGTATCCTTATTTGAAAATTAGCTCTATCTGCTTTAAAAGTTTGAAACTTTGGACTAATGATCTTACACAAAACCTTGCAAAGTCCTATAGGAGAATCCAGAATGGAGCCCTAGGAACGTTTATTGCTGCGGGCCACCTGAATCTGGGCATTTTTTTTTTTAGGTGGTACTTTCTTATTGTTTTATTTATTTTCTCATTTAGGGCTGGTCAGTTACCCAGCTACACTTTTGATAACATGAAATTCCCAAATCTGATGTCCTCCTGGATTCAGGACTCCAGCCTACATGCTTCTTTCATTCTAGATATGCACAGACATTAAGAGTGATTATCCTTTTAATAGGAATGGGCAATATAAACAAAGTTTGAAAATATTATTCCCTATAATCAAATAAATCAAATTCAGTGAGACAATAATTTACCTGCCTACTATTCAGGGCTTGAAATATTCTAGGCTGAATGGATAATGGTAATTAAAGTACCACATAGCAAATATAATGGCGTACCTGTTTCTCCCCGGTGGGAATCCATTCACAGAGCAGATTCCAGACTTAAAGACTGCTTCCAGCTACAGACCATGGACTAAAATTTCCCTCCTTTGCAAAGATGGGAGGGATGCAGACTGCAGAATTCTAAGGACTCAGATTTAGAGAGAAAGGAGGCAGAACTGCATTGCTGATGGCAGGAGGAAAAGAACACATGAAATACCCTTTGCAGAGCATCTGGAGGGAACAGAGCTTCTGCTGTGATGAAAATGAACCTCTGGGAACTTCCTCCATCCAAGAGTTGTCATCAAGTGTTAACAAAGCCATGACAGGAAGAAGTGAGCTTCCCAGCATAAATCAACTGGATCAAGAGTGACTTGCCCCAAAGAGGAGGAGGAGGCGTGGAAGCAGATCCAGACTGGATCAGAATAGATACCCTTCCCTTATCAATAATTGATTATGGATTTCCATCAGTTTCTCAGTGAGGGAATGAATGACAGAATCACAGAGCTTATCTGATCACTGGAGGTTGTGGTAAAGAATCTGTCTGCTGATGCAGGAGATGCAACAGATGTGGGTTTGGTCCTTGGGTCAGGAAGATTCCCCTGGAGAAGGAAAAGGCAACCCACTCCAGTATTCTTGCCTGGAAAATCTCATGGACAGAGGAGCCTGGTGGGCCACAGTCCATGGGGTCACAAAGGGACACCACTGAACACACACGTGCGCGTGCATACACACACACACACACCCCTGATCATCTCCTGCTTGTTGAGTGCCTCCACTTAGAGCAGCAGGTCATAGCCCTGGCTGTACCTTAGAAACACCTGGGGAGATTATTTTTTAATGAGTTCTCTAAAAAATATTTATTTCATGATAAAACACACATAAAATTTTTACCATCTTAACTATTTTAAAGTATACAGTTCAGTAGTCCTAAGTACACTCACATAGTTACACACCCCATTTCTAAAACTCTTCTCAGCTTATAAAACTGGAACTCTGTACCCATTATCAACCTGTCATTCCCCTGTCCCCCAGCCCATTCTGCTTTCTGACTCTATGAAGTTGGCTACTCCAGGCATTTCGTGCAAGTACAGTCATGTGGTAGCTGTCTTTCTGACACTTATTCCACTTAGCATAATGCCTTCAAGGTGCATCCATGTTGTAGCATGTGCCAGAATCTCCTTCCTCCTTAAAGCTGAATGACATTTCACTGTTTGTAACCCGGGGAGATTTTTTTTTTTTTTATCACCCTATAGGAATGCAACTTTATTTGGAGGGTGCTGCCTGGTTTAAGAAAAAACACCCTTGGAAAAAATAAGCTTTTTGGTTATCAGAAAGAAAGGATCATAAAATGTCAGCATGTCTCATGGCCAAGAAGATGATGTAAGACCCATAAGACCTTTGTATAATTTTATATGAAGCACCTGATTGTGACAAGGGTCAGGTCTGCTGACCCCCATGTGACTCTGTATTCATCCTTATGTATAACAAAAAGGTATATAAACAAACCTGAAAAATAAAGAAATGGGATCAGTTCCTGAAAAGACTGATTCCTCCATGTCGTTCTTTCTTGCTCCTCGTTTTTCTGGCTGAATTCCCATCGGGAGTATGGATGCTATTCCATGTAAACCAAGGTATTCAGCCTCTTTTTCTGCACTAATTTTCCTACTACTCTATCCATTTCTAATCTCTCTCTATATCTGTAATTAAATATGTATTTTTCCAAGGTCGCCGACTCCATCCCCACCTTCGAGTCAACCTGGATCCACTGGGGCTAGGCCCTGGCAATTGACTATGCCAAAGCCTTTGACTATGTGGATCACAATAAACTGTGGAAAATTCTGAAAGAGATGGAAATACCAGACCACCTGACCTGCCTCTTGAGAAATCTGTACACAGGTCAGGAAGCAACAGTTAGAACTGGACATGGAACAACAGACTGGTTCCAAATAGGAAAAGGAGTACGTCAAGGCTGTATATTGACACTCTGCTTATTTAACTTATATGCAGAGTACATCATGAGAAATGCTGGGCTGGAAGAAGCACAAGCTGGAATCAAGATTGCCGGGAGAAATATCAATAACCTCAGATATGCAGATGACACCACCCTTATGGCAGAAAGTGAGGAGGAGCTAAAAAGCCTCTTGATGAAAGTGAAAGAGGAGAGTGAAAAGGTGGTTTAAAGCTCAACATTCAGAAAATGAAGATCATGGCATCTGGTCCCATCACTTCCTGGGAAATAGATGAGGAAACAGTAGAAACAGTGTCAGACTTTATTTTTTTGAGCTCCAAAATCACTGTAGATGGTGATTACAGCCATGAAATTAAAAGATGCTTACTGCTTGAAAGGAAAGTTATGACCAACCTAGACAGCATATTCAAAAGCAGAGACATTACTTTGCCAACAAAGGTCTGTCTAGTCAAGGCTATGGTTTTTCCAGTGGTCATGTATGGATGTGAGAGTTGGACTGTGAAGAAAGCTGAGCACCGAAGAATTGATGCTTTTGAAGTGTGGTGTTGGAGAAGACTCCTAAGAGTCCCTTGGACTGCAAGGAGACCCAACCAGCCCATTCTAAAGGAGTTCAGTCCTGGGTGTTCATTGGAAGGACTGATGCTGAATCTGAAACTCCAATACTTTGGCCACCTCATGCGAAGAATTGACTCATTGGAAAAGACCCTGATGCTGGGAGGGACTGATGGCAGGAGAAGGGGACGACAGAGGATGAGATGGCTGGATTGCATCACCGACTCAATGGGCATGAGTTTGAGTAAACTCCGGGAGTTGGTGATGGACAGGGAAGGCTGGCGTGCTGTGATTCATGGGGTCGCAAAGAGTCAGACATGACTGAGTGACTGNAGACTGCAAGGAGATCCAGCCAGTCCATTCTGAAGGAGATCAGCCCTGGGATTTCTTTGGAAGGAATGATGCTAAAGCTGAAACTCCAGTACTCTGGCCATCTCATGCAAAGAGTTGACTCATTGGAAAAGACTGTGATGCTGGGAGGGATTGGGGGCAGGAGGAGAAGGGGACGACCGAGGATGAGATGGCTGGATGGCATCACTGACTCGATGGATGTGAGTCTGAGTGAACTCCGGGAGATGGTGATGAACAGGGAGGCCTGGTGTGCTGCGATTCATGGGGTTTCAAAGATTCGGACATGACTGAGCGACTGAACTAAACTGAACTGAACTGGACTGCTAGGAAATTCACTAATCCATGGCTTTTTTTTTTTTTTTAAGGTAAAACTGAGGTAACTGTTTGCATCTTTTTGATGAACTCATATCTCTAAAACAAGAATTCCTCTAAATATGTAATTTCTCTAAATTCCTCTACGTATGTATATTCCTCATATACTTGCTTAACTATGAAGCCATAAATAAAAGCATGAGATATGCCCCAGGTCGTTAGGTCAAAGAAAAGGGTTACTACTGTTCTACTGATTTGAATAAGCACCGTGGTAATCCTAGTTTGACCTCATAGGGTCAGACACTCTCCCACCTGACATGAAGGAGGGGCTAGTAAGCTTGATATCTACTCAAGGAAAAGTCTTTCCCTCCTCTCCCACTTTCCTTTGATTATACAGTTGTAGCCCACTTAATTCTTAGGGGAGAGCTCTCTTGCCTGCTTGCTTGCATCTCTCAGTCTCACAAATAAGTCTGTCACTTTACCTCCCATTGAATACATTCTGCACTGAGGCACAAAGAACTAGGTGCATGTGTGCTAAGTTGCTCGGTCGTGTCCGACTCTTTGTGACCCCGTGGACTGTAGCCCGCCAGGCTCCTCTGTCCATGGGGGTTCTCCAGGCAAGAATACTGGAGCGGGTTGCCATTTCCTACTTCAGGGGATCTTCCTGACCCAGGGATAGAACCTGCATCTCTTATGTCTCCTGCATTGCCAGGTGGGTTCTTTATCACTGGGAAATCCACTAGGTGAGTGATTCTAATTAAAAGGCCATGGGTTCATTCCCAATTAAGGTATTGGTTGGCTTCAAATCCCAGCGCGTGGGTTCAAGCCCCAATCTGAGGCGCACTGTTTCACAACCAAGAAACTGACACTAATACAAATCATTGACGTTCATATATTACCACTTTTAGCTGAAGGACGGGAGTTCCCTGGAGAAAGAGAATCAGGCATGGCTTTCTTGACAGATTCAGTTCAGTTCAGTTCAGTTCAGTCACTCAGTCGTGTCTGACTCTTTGCGACCCCATGAATCCCAGCACACCAGGCTTCCCTGTCCACCACCAACTCATGGAGTTCACTCAGACTCACATCCATCGAGTCAGTGATGCCATCCAGCCATCTCATCCTCGGTCGTCCCCTTCTCCTCCTGTCCCCAATCCTTCCCAGCATCAGAGTCTTTTCCAGTGAGTCAACTCTTCGCATGAGGTGGCCAAAGTACTGGAGTTTCAGCTTTAGCATCATTCCTTCCAAAGAAACCCCAGGGCTGATCTCCTTCAGAATGGACTGGCTGGATCTCCTTGCAGTCCAAGGGACTCTCAAGAGTCTTCTCCAACACCATAGTTCAAACGCATCAATTCTTCGGCGCTCAGCCTTCTTCACAGTCCAACTCTCACATCCGTACATGACCATTGGAAAAACCATAGCCTTGACTAGATGGACTTTAGTCGGCAAAGTAATGTCTCTGCTTTTGAATGTGCTATCTAGGTTGGTCATAACTTTTCTTCCAAGGAGTAAGCATCTTTTAATGTCATGGCTGCAGTCACCATCTGCAGTGATTTTGGAACCCCCAAAAATAAAGTCTGCCACTGTTTCCACTGCTTTCCCATTTATTTCCTATGAAGTGATGGGACTGTTTGCCATGATCTTCGTTTTCTGAATGTTGAGCTTTAAGCCAAATTTTTCACTCTCCTCTTTCACTTTCATCAAGAGGTTTTTTAGTTCCTCTTCACTTTCTGCCATAAAGGTGGTGTCATCTGCAGATTAGAGGTTGTTTTTGGCTTAAGCCATCCTGTGATCCAAACCTGGCTTGACTTTGAACAGGTCTCAATAATTAATGATCTTAAGGAGAGGAAAGAATGCAGAAGCAAACAACTGTTATTAGGCAAAAGAAGAAACAACAGCTAAAATAATGTATCTGTGGTGAACACTCCCAGTTCTATTTCAATGGTAAAGATCAGCCTGAAGCACTCAACCACCAGATAACTGGGACCTAAGGGTGGTGATGACGGTCTTTTCTGACCTCAACTAAACTTCAATCAAGTAAGCACTCTACTCTGTTGACTGCCCAAGTCCCTTCATGAATATGCATATACCCTTAGCTTAAAAATCCCCCAACCTTCTATTGAGGGATACACTGCTTTGGGAAGGATCCCCAGTGTTCTCCTTACTTGCTGCAAGTAAAAAATTCTTCCTTCTGATGCCAAAAGCTTGACCTCTGTGCACTGGTGCTGAATCAAATCTCAAAGACAGAGTTTTGGGTGAAGTAGAATATCTTTACTGCTTTGCCAGGCAAAGGGAACACATGCTCTCAAGATTGTGTATCCCAATCCAGGAGGATTTACTGGAGAATTTTATAGCAATGGTTCCAGGTGAGGGGGAGGTTGCTGATATAAGGGTCAGAGTATGTGCAGGGCCTGCAGTCCTTTAATCGGGCCTCAGGTGGTCTCCTGATGAGTTTCTGTGGTTCTCAAGGTTCTTAAACTGTAACCTTCTCTCTGGAATGAAGAATGCTTCATCAAGTAGTTAACGTCTTCATTTATTGGGGGCTTTAGTTCTGCAGAAGCGCTCAAAGATATTGCTATGCATATCCCTTGAGGCAGAGGACCCCGTCCCAGAGCTACGCGGCTGTTTCTGGACAGCCCCTCTCTTCTCTGACTAGCAACTATTTGAATCTGCCCTTTGGAACTCGGTGAAGGTTATAGAGTCTGAAATCTATTTCCTACAAGCAAGAAATAAGGACAGAGAAAAGCTTTATGCCCAGGAGCCCCTCAGGGTCCTGCTTGGTTTCACTCCTGATATTGGTGTGCTTGGCTATGTCTTTTGACTTGACACCTACCAAGAGGTGAACCCAGTTTTCAGCTAACACTACTTTTATATGCATGCATGCATGTCTGTGTATTTAATTCATGAAATTAGACTACAAGTGCAATTAAGATACAAAACTGTTTTATTGCAAATATCCCTTGTACTACACTTTCATAACCACAACTTTTTCTCTCCTCATTTCTCTGACCTTTTCCATCCAGAGTCTGTAATCCATCTGTCTAATTTTTTAACTTAAGAATGGTACATAAATGAAATCATATGATATGTAAACTTTTGAGGTCACTTTTTTTTTTTCACTCAGCATAATTCTCTTGAGATTTATCCAAGTTATCTTGTGTATCACTGATTCATTTCAGGGAGTGTGTGTGTGCGCTCAGTCGCTCAGCCATATCCGCCTCTTTGCGACCCCATGGACTGTAGCCCGTCAGGCTCCTCTGTCCATGGAATTTTCCAGGCAAGAATACTGGAGCGGGTTGCATTCCAAATGGTTTAGTAACAATCCCACCCGACCCCAAAATCTGTTTCTCCATAAAGTCAATGAGAACACAACAAAAACTCTCAAAAATAAACTTACTAGAACTCTGGAAATTTAAGGCTTGCAATATTCCGAGAAGTGTTTGTTCAAGAAAAACAGCTAAATATTGGTAAGAACAGTGAGCCTTGTGATTTTCTTACCATGCCCACCACACATCCTTCTGTCAACTGAAGAAAAATGTGCAGCTTCAAAGTTATGAGTTAGAGGTCTTACGAAGGACTCTAGCCTGGGAGGCAGTGTTTCAGATAGCTCTGAGGAACTGCTCCAAAGAAACTGGGGTGGAGCCAGTATATATATGAGATTTTTTTTTCTGGAAAAAAAAAATGTAGGTGCACATCAAAAGATTACTGATAACCAGAAAAAATCATCTCAAGTTAATGATTTTAGTGGTTTTCTAGATATGGGAACATACAAGAATCTGGGTTCCTTGGAATTATTCCTTAGATAGGCATCTTAACTATCTAGGGGAGTATCCAAAGCACAGTAATTCTTCCTCTTCTTTTCTACCTTGCACTCCTGTCAGAGTGCACTGTCAGTGGGTGACTGTAGTAGCTAATGGCTTGATCCTTGCAGAACTGGAAGCAGTTCTTTGTTTGTTTACAGGGCTCCCTGTGGGTTATAAGTTAGACCACAATTTGGGAGGAATCTGACGACCCATCTATCCCATAGCTCTAGGAAGTCTCGTTCCTAGATCACAGGAAGATTTCACTGTTAGGCCACTCAGGGTGCTGCTTCTGGATTAGACCTTATTGGTTACCTAAAATCCTCTGGATATCTGCATTACTAGTCTCTTAGGATGCCAGAAATGATTTCCCTTGTTTCTTCCATATCTGCACTTGCACTATGACAATGATTCCGTATAGTTAAAAGAGTAATCAGTTGCCTCAAAATTGCCATCCGTTGCCAAAATGGCCTCAATTAACCATCATTCATATTGTCAGAGGCCTGATGACACACTGAGTACTGCAAGAGACAGCAATCTTATAGACAGGATATACGTAATAACAGTTCAGCTCAGTTCAGTTGCTCAGTCTTGTCTGACTCTTTGCGACCCCATGGACTGCGCCACGCCAGGCCTCCCTGTCGGGAGCCGCGTTAGGCATTACTGACAAAATGGAGGCATGGCCTCAACCCCCTCTCCTCATCCTGCAGGAACGGTCCCAGGATGAAGGAGTTAGGTCTTGTGATTCTGACTTGTTTTTACCTTTCTTTGGTTGAGTTGGCAGGAAAGAATGTTAAGGTGCTTATTGTTCTTGAAAGGAGCATGAGAAGGCACAAAGCCTTCTGCAGTTGTGCCCAGAGAATATTCCATAAAGTTAACCATTGACATTTGTTCAAGGATCTTTACAAAGAATGTTCCAAAATGAGCATGTAGGCCACAGGTTGAGGCCATGTGAAGGATTGTTATCTGAGACCTGTTTGTGAGGGGAATGTTTATGGCAAAAGAAGTTCGCTGAATTTAGGGTTTAGGAATAATTAAGAATAGTTAGAAGCTAAAAATTTAAGGAATGTTGTAGTGTTAGCATATTTTACTATAGCTTATAGAGATTAGGAATTTAGAGATATTAATACCTAGAAGCCTTTTTAAGAGATAGTGATCTTAAGATACTAGGGGCAAACAGGATTAGAAAGATAAGAAATAAACTGAGGAATGTGGCATGAGTTACAATGTAATACAAATTAAGTATAGGATGCATAAGAGGAAGTAGATAATAGATAGTAAATGGGATTGCCGGGAGAAATATATCAATAACCTCAGATATGCTGATGACACCACCCTTATGGCAGAAAGTGAGGAGGTGCTAAAAAGCCTCTTGATGAAAGTGAAGGAGGAGAGCGAAAAAGTTGGTTTAAAGCTCAACATTCAGAAAACGAAGATCATGGCATCCGGTCCCATCACTTCATGGGAAATAGGTGGGGAAACAGTGGAAACAGTGTCAGACTTTATTTTTTTGGGCTCCAAAATCACTGCAGATGGTGACTGCAGCCATGAAATTAGAAGACGCTTACTCCTTGGAAGAAAAGTTATGACCAACCTGGATAGTATATTCAAAAGCAGAGACATTACTTTGCCGACTAAGGTCCGCCTAGTCAAGGCTATGGTTTTTCCTGTGGTCATGTATGGATGTGAAAGTTGGACTGTGAAGAAAGCTGAGCGCCGAAGAATTGATGCTTTTGAACTGTGGTGTTGGAGAAGACTCTTGAGAGTCCCTTGGACTGCAAGGAGTGTCTCTTATACACATCTAGATGTGTATAAGAGACAGCCCACGTCCATCGAGTCCGTGATGCCATCCAGCCATCTCATCCTCGGTCGTCCCCTTCTCCTCCTGCCCCCAATCCCTCCCAGCATCAGAGTCTTTTCCAATGAGTCAACNTTGGACTGCAAGGAGATCCAACCAGTCCCTCCTAAAGGAGATCAGTCCTGAGTGTTCATTGGAAGGACTGTTGTTGAAGCTGAAACTCCAATAGCAGCTTGCCTCTTCTCACGTGCACAGGGGTTCTCATAGGATTGGTTTCCGAGCCCCACCCGTCCCCGCCAGTCCCGTCCCTCCCCTCCCCCCACCTCCCCGCAGAGCACATTTGGCAAGTGTCTGCAGATGCTTCCCCTGGTCACAGCAAGGGAGGGGGATGCTACTGACATCTAGTGGGTAGAGGCCAGAGATGCTGCTAAATGAATATCTGACAATGCACAGGGGAGCCCCAGTTCCCCTAACAAAGAACTATCAGCCTCAACTATCAACAATACTGAGTTCTGAACCCCTGCAGGTGGCTTCAGTACCCCTAGCTGAGGGCCTGCCACCCCACCTTTCCTTCCCTAAGTGATTCAGCCCTAGTCTTACTCCCAGTTTTCTGTTTCCCATTTTAGGTAACTGGCTTCAAACTACAAGAGTGTTATAGTGAGCTGTGCTTCCCTGATGGTCCAGCGGGTGAAGAATATGCCTGCAATGCAGGAGACACAGGAAACGCAGGTTCGACCTCTGGGTCTGAAGATCCCCTGGAGTAGGAAATGGCAACCTGCTCCAGTATTCTTGCTGGGAAATCCCATGAACAGAAGAGCTAGGGCAGAGAAGCCTGATGGCTACAGTCCAAAGAGTCAGATAAAACTGAGAGACTGATCATGTATAGTAAGTCCCTGGCTTTTTAGAAGTTCTGTTATTTGCTCTCACTTACCCAGTCATGATAAAACCCCTCAGTGTACATAAAGCCCAATTCCAGCTATTGTGGTCATCTCATCCATACCTTCTTTTATCAAGCTACACATTTAATTGGTCCTGCTTTTCTAGTTGGTTTACCACATTGACATTTGCAAAGCCTCAGTGGGGCTACATGAAATTTTTTCTCTTGATAATGTATTAATCACACAGAAGGGGACAACAGAGATGGTTGGAGGGCATCACTGACTCGATGGACATGAGATTGAACAAGCTCCGGGAGTTGGTGATGGATAGGGAAGCCTGGCATGCTGCAGTCCATGGGGCCACAAAGAGTCAGACATGACTCAGCGACTGAACTGAATCAGCAGGAATTAACATAATATTATTGCTTTGGGGGATGAAAAGCATGTCAATATAGTTACAAAGGAACTGGATGCATTTTGGTAATTGTTTCACGAAAGTTGCTAGATTATGCCGGTCTTAAAATGAGGAAGTGCTGTGATAAACAGTAAAATATATGAAACTGACAATAACTAATTTTCTGGCTTTGCTAACTGGTTTTCATTACTGGTTGTGTACTAACTTTACCTTATTTGCCTTCAACTTGAAGACTGTGCTCGGGCCTACATCTTGTCGAAGAGTTTCCTCACTTTTTTGTTCAAACAGTTTGGATGAAAATAAATGAAAACACGAGGGGTATATCATGTCAAAGTGCCCAGCCCCTCAGCCACAGTGTGGGCGCAAATCGTATTCAGTAAATAGCCTCTCCATAGACAGTCCTGCTTTTCACTCTTGTTTCTATTACTGTCCCTTTCTTTTGGAAATGGTACAGTAATATCTAACACAGGGGATAATTTTAATACATTTATAACATTATATATTTCCTTTGTGGCTCAGACAGTAAAGAATCTACGTGCAATGCAGGAGACCTGGATTCAATCCCTGGGTCGGGTAGATGCCCTGAAGGAGGGAATGGCAACCCACTCCAGTACTCTTGCCTGGAGAATCCCACGGACAGAGGAGCCTGGCGGGCTACAGTCCATGGGGTCTCAGAGTCGGACATGACCGAGCGACTGACATTACTACTACTACTAAATTTCTTTTTTGACTCACCTGAGTTATTGTATACCCTTAAAATCACNGCAACCCACTCCAGTACTCTTGCCTGGAGAATCCCACGGACAGAGGAGCCTGGCGGGCTACAGTCCATGGGGTCTCAGAGTCGGACATGACCGAGCGACTGACATTACTACTACTACTAAATTTCTTTTTTGACTCACCTGAGTTATTGTATACCCTTAAAATCACAATTCTCATAGAAATCTTATGCTTAACTTATTTAACACATTTTAGTTTTCACATTACATCAGGAATCATGAACTATTTCACCTGTGTCACCTAAATAGTATAAGCATGAGGAATGCAATGCTCTAAAGCTAACTTTTCTTTCAGTGACGGCAGACACCATGTTTTCCTTGAAACTTATCATTTACATACTCCTAGGATATTAACAAGCATATTTTATATTTTGAAGATATGGACAGCGCTATAGAATTTTAATTTTCTCTAAACTGTCACAACATAGATCACCATGATAAAATAAGTATTCCCCTAATCAGTTCAGTTCAGTCACTCAGTTGTGTCTGACTCTTTACAACCCCATGAATTGCAGCACGCCAGGCCTCCCTGTCTGTCACCAGCTTCCGGAGTTCACTCAGATTCATGTTCATTGAGTCAGTGATGCCATCCAGCCATCTCATCCTCAGTCGTCCCCTTCTCCTCCTGCCCCCAATCCCTCCCAGCATCAGAGTCTTTTCCAATGAGTCAACTCTTCACATGAGGCGGCCAAAGTACTGGAGTTTAATTGTGCAGCCCAACACTGTATCATTGGAAGCTTTCTTTAAGGAACAGAAAAGCTCAAGTCATTGGCTGCACCCTTCTCTAAACTATGTATCGACCCTCCCACTGGATACTGTATTATGTATACAGATTTTATGTATAAATTTGTTGTTGTTATTGTTACTTAGTGGCTGAGCCCTGTCCGACTCTTTGCAACCCCATGGACTGTAGCCTGCCAGGCTCCTCTGTCCATGGGATTCTCCAGGCAAGAATCCTGGAGTGGATTGCCATTTCCTCCTGTAACGGATGTTCCCGAACCAAGGATAGAATCCACGTCTCGTGCACTGCAGGCAGATTCACCTGGGAAGCTGAGGCACCAGGGAAGCCCTATATATAAATGTTATTGTTTTGAAAAAGGGATGATTATTCCCTATGCTGGTCCCCCACCTTCCCAACAACTTTTAAATTTGCAGCTGCCTTCACTTAATCCAAAAAATGCCAACTTGCCAGCGAGACCCAAAGGGAGACTTACCTGGATTTTTCAAAGCTCGCATTGAGAGGCGCAGATAGCAAACAGGGCATGTAAAGGCATACCTGAAAGTGAGAGTCAATTTAAGTAGAAAATGCTTTCCCTGAGGCACCAGAAGGAGGAAAAACAGATGAGAGGTATACCGAAACCTGCCAAAAAAGGCGACTGTGGAGTCGCTTGTCTTAGGTTCTCTCACACACACACCCTGAATACAGAGGCAAAGAGCTTGACTCCATGGCAAATGTTCTTCACCCTGATTTAGGTGCTAAACTTCAGAAAGCAATGACTAGGAGTTGATAGCAGGGCTACAGGAACAAACTGCAACATTCCTACCAAATCTATAAGTTCTTAGGCTATGTGTAGCTGCTGTAATATTAAGGAGATAGATTCACAAAGAATCAGAGGCTTACACAAGCTCACTAAAGCAAGTGAGTTCCCATGTCCTCTTGAGAAAATGAATTTGTTGTGAGGTGGGGTATGGATGAAAGGTATGAGCCTATTAAAGTGAAGTCGCTCAGTCGTGTCTCATCTTTGCGACCCCATGGGCTGTAGCCTACCAGGCTTCCCTTCCATGGGATTTTCCAGGCAATAGTCCTGCAGTGGATTGGCATTTCCTTCTCCAGAATGTTTAATTACTACTTGCAATGATGTTTTACAAAGTAAGCTCTGAAGCTGGAAGAGAGTAGTTGATATGTGCAGATATTTTCACTATTTACTGGGTAGTAGTGTGTTTTGCTTGCACATCCAACTTTGCCTTCAAAAACCAAGATTCTGGTGGCCTGGAGAAAAGAAGCTGTGTCTGATGAAACTTACAAAGACAGTCTATGGAATATTCTGGCTCCTAGAATGTAAGTAGTAAACGTATCCTTTACAAATACGATTTTAAGACAAAATTAGCTAACCCATCCACTGATTTAGAGTGGCAAATATCAAAAAGAAGAATCGGCTCATTCTGAACAAAAAGATTAAAAGTCCAGAAGGCCAGCTCGCGGCTGGGCCATGGCCTCTGCTGTTCTTGCCTATAACTGCTGCCCGTGACACAACGTGTGTTCACCCTCAGGGCACAAAAGGTCAGTTTTTCAGGATCCACTCAGCCTTGAAAGACTTCCCCCTATTTTTACCCTTACCCAGAGACTTTGGCAGTACATGCTCTGATACAGAAGTTCTGGAAATGATGCTATTCAATATCTTCTAGATTGCGAGTGATGGGTTTATGGGCTCCATTATTTAATTGAACTCGAGTAAGTCAATGTCACCAAGCAATGTTTATATTTTCAGATACCAAATAGGTAAAACAGAAAATATTCTCTTCTTTTATCATCTTCTTGGGTTTCCCTTGTGGCTCAGCTGGTAAAGAATCCACCCACAATGTGGGAGACCTGGGTTCGATCGCTGGGTTGGGAAGATCCCCTGGAGAAGGGAACGGCTACCCACTCTAGTATCCTGAGCCGGAGAATTCCATGGTCTGTATAGTCCATGGGGTCTCAAAGAGTCAGACACAACTGAACGACTTTCACTTTCTTTATTGCTGGTGTTTCTTCTGGCTTTATCATCTGAGAGCCCCCTGTCTCTTTCTATGCGCATTTCTCGGAAAATCTCATTCAGACAGGTTAGTGACTTAATCCACTTCTTTCTCTTCTCTAACCCACCTACTTCCCTAAGCTTCAGCTCCTTGCTCCTAACCACTTATGGACATCTCTATCTGGATGACTCACCAGTACCTCAATCATACGATGTTTACAGGTGAACCCTTGTTTTGTTCAAACCTGTCTATCTTCTTCATTTCCATCTCAGTTAATGGCATCTTCATCTACCCCTTTGTTCAAGCCAGGAGCCTCAGCTATGAGACAGGCCTGGCCCCTGGGACCCTTGGCTGCAATGCTTGCACCTGGACAAATGTTGCATCGAGCAACAAAGTACAAAGAAACTATTCGGGACTAAAAATACCTGTGTGCATGAGCAGCTGGGGAAGTTCTTGACCCACAAGATACAAAGAGACCGAAAAAACCCAGCTGCCACTTTTGAAGAGCCTGGAACAAAAACGAGGTACTGTGTATGCCCCCTGCACACACCACCACCTAAGGGATGGGCAAAACACCTAAGCCACCCTCCAGCCTGACCCCTGGACACACCCCTACCCTCATCCCATATAAGGAGCAGGCTTGCCCCCGCCCAGGGACCAAGCGAGCAAAGGGACTTGTTGCTTTTTATCACTCCCCACTGTGGCCGCAGGGATCCCAGTGAAGCCTTGCCTGAAGTTCTTGCCTGGCCTCTAGTCAATTTCTATTGACTGAGGAAGGCCAAGAACGCTGGTTGGCAACAGCTATGCTTAAGTTCTTCCTTTCCCTTCCATTCTCCTGAGACACAGAGGCAAAATCCGAGCATGGACTCTGAACAATGGATGGGGTCCAGTGACAAAGAGGGAAGTGGGCGTAGCTGTTCCTTCTGCTGTTTCCCCCTCAGCTCAGCATCAGTGACTGTCCTCGGGCCTGGCTTGCCCTAGGACACTGCTCTTGTCCTTTCAGAGGGAACTTGTGGGGCGCAGACTGGGTCCCAGACAATACCCAACTGGAAGACTTAAAGGCGCAGTTTTAAAAAGCACTTGATCCTCGCCATTTCTACTCCCCCAAGATTGTTAGGAAGTCTTACCTTTCACTGGCTGTTTACTCCAAAGATCCTTTCAAGAACAGTGTGGTGCAGGAAAGGGGAGTTGGTGTTGGGAAGTGGGGAGAGAAGGCTATTACTGACTGTTTTATTTGCTTAGAAAGACCAAATTTAGTATTTTGTGGGCAAGGTCCTGATGACCAAACAAAGTTATGTGTGCCTCACTGACTGAAGGCAGAAATTTTAAAACATTACACTTTTAGTATGGTTCTTAGCCTTTCTCAAGATGAGATCATCAAATAATTTTTATGAAGGAAATCCCGATTTCCAAATGCTGTCAAGCCAGCTTTTTTTTTTAAACCAACAACAACAACAACAACAATTGCATTTATCCTTTCCTCTATAGCCTTACATCAATATGTTAAGCAGGGCTATCCTCATTTCTGCCCCAGACTCCAGGTGCCTTCTAACTTTTAGTATGGTTCTTAGCCTTTCTCAAGATGAGATCATCAAATAATTTTTATGAAGGAAATCTCGATTTCCAAATGCTGTCAAGCCAGCTTTTTTTTTTAAACCAACAACAACAACAACAACAACAACAACAACAACTGCATTTATCCTTTCTTCTATAGCCTTACATCAATATGTTAAGCAGGGCTATCCTCATTTCTGCCCCAGACTCCAGGTGCCTTCTAACCCTCATCCTTACTCCTTCTGAGCCTCATCCTCATTGTCACCAGAGCACACAGACTTACACCTGTCACTTCCTGGCTTACAAACCTGCATCGGGTGCCTTTCATTGGCAGGAGTATACATCAATATGTTAAGCAGGGCTATCCTCATTTCTGCCCCAGACTCCAGGTGCCTTCTAACCCTCATCCTTACTCCTTCTGAGCCTCATCCTCATTGTCACCAGAGCACACAGACTTACACCTGTCACTTCCTGGCTTACAAACCTGCATCGGGTGCCTTTCATTGGCAGGAGTGTCTTAGTTGGGAGAACAACACATGTTCCCAAGCTGGCCCCAAACTCTCCACGTTCCCTGCAGGGGAGTGGCTATGTGCCACCCATTCCGTTCCCAATATTCATGTCCTGTTATGCCTTTGCACAGGACACCATTCTGCCGTCACTGTTTGTCCCTTAGCTTTCACCCTGTCTAAAGCTCTTCTTCTCTCCTCCAGGAAGAGTTGGCTATTCCATCCTCTTCACAATGAAATGATGGCCTTTCTGTGGCGGTGAGGTATCGCTCTTAGTCTCCCCCCAATTACTTTTTACAGTGTGGTGGCACGGACCACAGGGAAGACCATCCTTGTTGCCCTTCCTCTGACTCCATGAACTGGGCTGCTCATGTTTCCTGTGCCAAGAAGCCAAAGGTTCAGTTCTGGCAGGTAACGTCCTCTGTATCCTCTGATCTTCATCCTCCTCACACTCACCATCCAGTACCCAAGGGCCCAGTGCTGGGTATTCTAGTGCCCACAAGGGGGGCAGCACTCCTCACCCACGAAGCAGGCTTTCTCTTCCCTTCCCGTCCTAGAGGGCTGGTCTAGGGTCTCTTTCTCGCAGGTAGCTTGGCCCAATATTAGGTGTCTGCCTTTTCCATATCTACCTTGAGCCCCTCCTTTTACTGGGATCCGAGCACTTTGTTTTCTCCTTTGAGGTGGTTCCCTCTTTACATTAGCTTCTTTCCATGGCTCTGCCTCAGGGGGCAGATCATCAATATTTTCAGTCTTGTGGATTTTCCACTGCTGGCTTTCACTTAATTTCCACCAAGGAGACCATTAGCAGAATTCAGACACATCTGGCTTGTTCTCTGCTTCCTACTCCAGTCCTGGAGTGAACTGATTCTTAAGAAGTTGCTATCCTGGACAGTTTTTGGAACTATGGCAGTTTGTCATCTATCTTTCTGTGATGAAGTCACCTGGGCATAATCTTCTACCCCACAAAGTTTTTGGTCAAGGATATAAAATATATCACACGCTGTTTTCCCACATGTCAAGTTTAGGTCAGAGCACACAGTGGATGCTTTCCCACATCCAAGGAGTGGTGGCTGCACGGACACATGAGGGCCTAGAGGAGCTATCCCATGTTCAAGGTCAGGAGGGGCAGCAGCGAGGAGATATCCCTATCCAAGGTAAGAAGCAGCGGCTGTGCTTTGCTGGAGCAGCTGTGAGGAGATACCCTACGTACAAGGTAAGAGAAACCCAAGTAAGACGGTAGGTGTTGCAAGAGGGCATCAGAGGGAAGACACACTGAAACCATAATCACAGAAAACTAGTCAATCTAGTCACACTAGGATCACAGCCTTGTCTAACTCAATGAAACTAAGCCATGCCTGCGGGGCAACCCAAGACGGGCGGGTCATGGTGGAGAGGTCTGACAGAATGTAGTCCACTGGAGAAGGGAATGGCAAATCATTTCAGTATTCTTGCCTTGAGAACCCCACAAACAGTATGAAAAGGCAAAATGATAGGATACTGAAAGAGGAACTCCCCAGGTCAGTAGGTGCCCAATATGCTACTGGAGATCAGTGGAGAAATAACTCCAGAAAGAATGAAGGGATGGAGCCAAAGCAAAAACAATACCCAGTTGTGCATGTGACTGGTGATAGAAGCAAGATCCGATGCTGTAAAGAACAATATTGCATAGGAACCTGGAATGTCAGGTCCATGAATCAAGGCAAATTGGAAGTGGTCAAACAAGAGATGGCAAGGGTGAACGTCGACATTCTAGGAATCAGCGAACTAAAATGGACTGGAATGGGTGAATTTAACTCAGATGACCATTATATCTACTACTGCGGGCAGGAATCCCTCAGAAGAAATGGAGTAGCCATCATGGTCAACAAAAGAGTCCGAAATGCAGTACTTGGATGCAATCTCAAAAACGACAGAATGATCTCTGTTCGTTTCCAAGGCAAACCATTCAATATCACAGTTATCCAAGTCTATGCCCCAACCAGTAATGCTGAAGAAGCTGAAGTTGAACGGTTTTATGAAGACCTACAAGACCTTGTAGAACTAACACCCAAAAAAGATGTCCTTTTCATTATAGGGGACTGGAATGCTAAAGTAGGAAGTCAAGAAACACCTGGAGTAACAGGCAAATTTGGCCTTGGAATGCGGAATGAAGCAGGGCAAAGACTAATAGAGTTTTGCCAAGAAAATGCACTGGTCATAGCAAACACCCTCTTCCAGCAACACAAGAGAAGACTCTACACATGGACATCACCAGATGGTCAACACCGAAATCAGATTGATTATATTCTTTGCAGCCAAAGATGGAGAAGCTCTATACAGTCAACAAAAACAAGACCAGGAGCTGACTGTGGCTCAGATCATGAACTCCTTATTTCCAAATTCAGACTTAAATTGAAGAAAGTAGGGAAAACCGCTAGACCATTCAGGTATGACCTAAATCAAATCCCTTATGATTATACAGTGGAAGTGAGAAATAGATTTAAGGGCCTAGATCTGATAGACAGAGTTCCTGATGAACTATGGAATGAGGTTCGTGACATTGTACAGGAGACAGGGATCAAGACCATCCCCATGGAAAAGAAATGCAAAAAAGCAAAATGGCTGTCTGGAGAAGCCTTACAAATAGCACTGAAAAGAAGAGAGGCGAAAAGCAAAGGAGAAAAGAAAAGATATAAGCATCTGAATGCAGAGTTCCAAAGAATAGCAAGAAGAGATAAGAAAGCCTTCTTCAGCAATCAATGCAAAGAGATAGAGGAAAACAACAGAATGGGAAAGACTAGAGATCTCTTCAAGAGAATTGGAGATACCAAGGGAACATTTCATGCAAAGATGGGCTCGATAAAGGATAGAAATGGTATGGACCTAACAGAAGCAGAAGATATTAAGAAGAGGTGGCAAGAATACACAGAAGAACTGTACAGAAAAGATCTTCACGACCCAGATAATCATGAGGATGTGATCACTAATCTAGAGCCAGACATCTTGGAATGTGAAGTCAAGTGGGCCTTAGAAAGCATCACTAAGAACAAAGCTAGTGGAGGTGATGGAATTCCAGTTGAGCTGTTTCAAATCCTGAAAGATGATGCTGTGAAAGTGCTGCACTCAATATGCCAGCAAATTTGGAAAACTCAGCAGTGGCCACAGGACTGGAAAAGGTCAGTTTTCATTCCAATTCCAAAGAAAGGCAATGCCAAAGAATGCTCAAACTACCGCACAATTGCACTCATCTCACACGCTAGTAAAGTAATGCTCAAAATTCTCCAAGCCAGGCTTCAGCAATATGTGAACCGTGAACTCCCTGATGTTCAAGCTGGTTTTAGAAAAGGCAGAGGAACCAGAGATCAAATTGCCAACATCCGCTGGATCATGGAAAAAGCAAGAGAGTTCCAGAAAAACATCTATTTCTGCTTTATTGACTATGCCAAAGCCTTTGACTGTGTGGATCACAATAAACTGTGGAAAATTCTGAAAGAGATGGGAATACCAGACCACCTGACCTGCCTCTTGAGAAATCTGTATGCAGGTCAGGAAGCAACAGTTAGAACTGGACATGGAACAACAGACTGGTTCCAAATAGGAAAAGGAGTACGTCAAGGCTGTATATTGTCACCCTGCTTATTTAACTTATATGCAGAGTACATCATGAGAAACGCTGGACTGGAAGAAACACAAGCTGGAATCAAGATTGCCGGGAGAAATATCAATAACCTCAGATATGCAGATGACACCACCCTTATGGCAGAAAGTGAAGAGGAACTAAAAAGCCTCTTGATGAAAGTGAAAGAGGAGAGTGAAAAAGTTGGCTTAAAGCTCCACATTCAGAAAACAAAGAACATGGCCTCTGGGCCCATCACTCCATGGGAAATAGATGGAGAAACAGTGAAAACAGTGCCAGAATTTATTTTTGGGGGGGCTCCAAAATCACTGCAGATGGTGACTGCAGCCATGAAATTAAAAGATGCTTACTCCTTGGAAGGAAAGTTATGACCAACCTAGGTAGCATATTGAAAAGTAGAGACATTACTTTTCCAACAAAGGTCTGTCTAGTGAAGGCTATGGTTTTTCCAGTGATCATGTATGGATGTGAAAGTTGGACTGTGAAGAAAGCTGAGTGCCGAAGAATTGATGCTTTTGAACTGTGGTGTTGGAGAAGACTCTTGAGAGTCCCTTGGACTGCAAGGAGATCCAACCAGTCCATTCTGAAGGAGATCAGCCCTGGGTGTTCTTTGGAAGGAATGATGCTAAAGCTGAAACTCCAGTATTTTGGCCACCTCATGCGAAGAATTGACTCATTGGAAAAGACTCTGATGCTGGGAGGGATTGGGGGCAGGAGGAGAAGGGGACGACAGAGGATGAGATGGCTGGATGGCATCACCGACTCGATGGACGCGAGTCTGAGTGAACTCCGGGAGTTGGTGATGGACAGGGAGCCCTGGTGTGCTGCGATTCATGGGGTCACAAAGAGTCGGACACGACCGAGCGGCTGTACTGAACTGAATATTAAATTGCTGAAACTACCAACAAAATCATAATGAGAGGCTTTCTTGGTAGCTCAGTGGCAAAGAATCCACCTGCCAATGCAGGAGACACGGGTTTGATCCCTGATCTGGAAGATCCCACATGCTGCAGGGCAGCTAAGCCTGTGCAACACCACTGTTGAGCCTGTGCTCTAGAGCCCAGGGGTTGAACTCCTGAGCCCCCGTCGCACACCTCCTGAGCCCATGTGCGTCCTAGAGTTCGTGCTCTGCGACAACAGAAGCTACTTCCATGAGAAGCCTGCACACCGCAGCTAGAGAGTAACCCCTGCTAACAGCAACTGCAGAGAAAGCCAGCACAGCAACGAAGACTCAGCACAGCCAGAAATAAAAATGAGTACATAAAATTATCTAAAAAGTCATTTGGAGAAATCTATGTATGAGAAAAGTCTCAATCTCTTAATACGGAATCAGATTCTAAACTACGGGGCACGTGATTTGAACTTCTCTGGGTCAGCTTTCATTCAGCCTAAGTTGGCAGAGTGGATGGACCCAGAAAATAATCAAATGGAGTTTTCAGGGAGTAGAGCATTCAAGACAAGAAAGGGGCAATTTTCTCTAGTGTCTAATAAGTTAGAACAGCTAGAACCTTCTCCTGCATGCCCTAATAAGGTCCTGTGGTAATTTAAGTCAACTGTTATTTCTGTAATCAATCACCGTCTGCCTTTCTTCACAAAATGTAACTTCCTTTCTTCTCCCCCCATCTCTTAGACCTTCTTTGTTTTCTTATCATTTTTCTCTTCTTGTTTTCTCTAAAGCCAATTTTAATTGCCAGGGAAAATGCAGGGATATTTTGTTCCCTTTCTTTATTGATTCATTTTTTCTAGTTCATGCTTCAGAAATCTTTTTCAGGCAGCTCGGCACTTATCAGCTATAAAACATGCTGAATTAGACAGAAAGACCCTACCCCCACTCCAATCCACTTCCAGGGGGACCAAGCAGAATACTTCCTTTTTGGTTCTCAACACTTGGTCAAGTCCCAGTTGACTCGGGATCATCCTAAATGATGGCTTCTCTTGCCTTGAGATTTGCCAGAAACTGCAGGTTTAAATGGCCCAGGATCTCATGTGGTTTGGAACTGCATTCTCCTCCAAAGACGACTTATATAACAGGAAGAAAGCTAAGGCAGATCTTAAATTTCACCCACCTGTCAGTATATTAAACTCCCCATTTTAAATCTTCTGTGCAGTTTCCATGGATAAGTTTTTTAGCTGCTTGGAAGGACATATTTGGGATCCCTACAAGCTCATGGAGAAATGATAGTCATGAATTAAGCCAAAACTGCTCATTTTTTATACAACATTGACAGATTATAGGTTCCATAAATGTTCCTCTGACAGTTCTGTAGGCCTTTGGGCTCTTTCAGAATAGTTTTTCAGTGGTCCTTGTTACTTGTGTTTTTATTTATTGCTATGTTTTAAGTTGATGCCCTAGTAGTTTTCAATTTTGTTCCCTACAGGCCGGATGAATCTGTTCACTTCTGACATACTGAAAAGCAAACTCTGAAGACTAGAATACATCTTTTTCCCTTTGGGACTGAGAGGAAGTTGTGGACAGTATCTGCTGAACTAACTTGTTTTATTTCTTTTTAAAATCCAACAGCTCCCACAAAGCACCACGGAATAAGAGACCAGAGAGCAGCATTTGATTTTTAGGTAGAAACACCCACAGGGGTTAACTGAAATAAAAGGATTTTTCTGTCTATGCATTTGATTGGTTTGTCATCTGTTTTATTAATCAAATGCTATTTCCCCTTTTAGTCTTTTAAATTATTGTGCAAAATGTGAAACCCTAAACACTAAATATTGGTGTATATTTAAAAGTTGTTTCAAACATCAGGGATTTCATAAAAAAGTGTTTTCCTTTTGAAATAAGTAAACTTAAAAGGCTTGTTGCATTCTTGGGTGATTTTATCATATCTCAAGGGGTTTTGCCTGATATATGTATCTAGAGTTTTATAATGAAAATTAAAGAGAGAGCATCATTTACATTTCATAAATTTGCTTTCAAATAACCATGCATGGGTTACTATGCCACTTAGAAAGCCCAGCCTCTCGGTACAGCTCACATATACATATACATATATATACATTTGCCCATGTTGCATAGCATGTGGAACCTCAGTTCCCTGACCAGGGGCTGACCCTGTGCCACTTGCACTGAAGGTGTGGAGTCCTAACCCCTGTACCTCCAGGGAAGTCCCCCAGTATAGCTCTTCTTAATCAAAGGGCTTGGCTTCTCTCGTTTTCTTTTCCAAAAAGAAAGCAGCTTTAGTGCTTTTCCTGAAATACAATATATGCTCATTGACCCAACATCAGATGACATAAAGAAGATGAAAATAAAAATCACCTCAAAGCCCACAGTTTTTGGTGGGGATCTTTCCAGATGTCTCCCCATCTCGTTCCTGCTCTGTCATCTCCGAGAAACAGAGGGTGGCTGGGCCGCAGGGCGGGAGCAGCTCCCAGACTTAGCAGTGTGGGGTCCTAGCTCTATTTCTCTATTCATAAGACTTTTGAAGCAGGAAAATTCCATTAGGTATACTGTACATAACATAAAACCCACCTAAGTGTATACTTAAATACATTTGGTGGAACTCAACTGTGGGAGAAGGTAATGTTTCACACCTCTAGGATAAGATATTTCCTTTGAAGGCAGCCTGGAAAGAAATTCCCTGGTGCCGCCTTATCTCAGACAGGTGATCGTTGTCCTGCTGGTGGCCTGGCCAGCCTTTTGCTCCTTGGTGACTCACCTCACTATCCTTCCCAAACTCAAGGGGATTTTGTGAGGGCTCAGGAGTGTTCCTTGGGTACAAGGCAGCTTGCAAGTCCTGACAGGATGTGTGGGGGGCTAAAAAGTCTCAGGAGACACTGAAACAGCTAAATGTCCTTTCAGAAGATTCTGTGAACCTAAAGGAAGCTAAGATCACAATGCTCCCTGGAGCTGACACATGCTGCCAAAACTGTGAAAGGACAGATGGGTGTGGGCCTGCTTACAAAGTGTTCAGGCAGAAAGGAAGCTGCCAAATCTCCCTGAGAGAACTGATGTCAACTGCCCTGTGTTACCTCACAGCCACCAAAGGCAGAGCCCATTGGCACCTGGAGAGAATCTTTACTCTTTACAAAGAGTAGATTTACTTTTTGGTCTCTTTTAAAACCAACTTTCCCATTGTTGTCTTCATAGAGGAAGAAGGGAAAATTCATACAGTCTACAGTGACCTGGGCCTGAGGTAATCCTGGCATCTCCCACCTCAGAACCTGCCTTGGAATGTTCTAGTTACCAGACTATGGCAGATGGAGCTCACAGGGCATTTTAGAGCAAGCCAGGGGACTCACGTTCACCCATGTACCTTTATAAGTCCTATCAGAATTTCTAAAATGTATTTCAGTACTTTTGGGTAAGTGTTAAAACAGACCAAGTGTTAAGTTGTTGATAAATGTATACAGCTGTGTCATTCCTATGACAAGTGGTTAACACAGAGTCATGGTTAATTACAGTCCTAAGTCTTTGCCCTCAAGATGAGGAAACTAAAATCTAGAGCATATAATGACTCGGCTAAAGCATATAGTGGTCCACAGCCGTCCTCCATCCTCCTTACTCTATCAGCTCTGGTCGATGCTCACGCTTCTTTTATTTCACTCCTTGGTGGGGTGCCTTTGTGGCCCGGTGTCACACTAGCATACCTTAGGGTTTCAGTGTGTCCAAAGATGTGGAGTGTTTTGAAGGAGAATGAGGCATACTCAGTTACTGAATTCACATATTCACCTTGTGCACTAGGTACTAAGTCATTTTACAGATGAGGAAACTGAAGCACAAAGAAGCAACTTGCCCATGGTTACCCAGATATCAACATTTCCTCTGATTCTCCTGAAATAAACTGACATAACAAGGAGGCAGAGGAAGAAGTAATAAAGACCAGATGTTGGGTAACAAGAGACAGAACCAGTCCTCTTAGAGCCCTTCCCTCCAGTCACACTGAACTCTGCCAGGAGAAATTGTGAAAATCGTAGAAATGAGAATAAAAGTACTCGTGTTCATGTGTACTGCGTTCTTCCTAAATATTAATGTCTTCCATAGTCTCGGAGTTACTTATTAACTCTGTTAAGTCTTAGAGTACTACTGAGAGCAATGCAAATAACGCTTGTCCATAGAGGTGCAAAATGTATTCTGAGAGGGCTTCCTTGATGGTCTAGTGGTTAAGAACCCACCTGCCAATGCAGGGGGACATGGGCACAATCCTTGGTCCAGGAGGATCCCACATGCGGCGGAAGAGCCAAGCCCACGCACCACAACTACTGAGCCTGCGCTTCACAGGAAGAGACGCTGCCACCATGAGTAACCCGTGCACTGCAACGAAGAGAGCCCCTACCCTCTGCAACGAGAGAAAGCCTGCACGCAGGAATGAAGACCCAGCACAGCCAAATAATAAATAACTCCTTTAAAGATGTGTTCTGAGTTGTAAGATGCCTTATAAATATTGACTAATTGAATTCAGCATTTCTGATGGCTGATATACATGTGCTTTTGAAATTTCCCCTTTGGACTGGTTGTAACTGGTAGTAACATTTTGCTGGTTCCCTCGTTAATGAACAAGTTAGATAAAATCTTTAGCATATGTTTAATGTTTCAACAAGAGTAAGAAGTGATGCTTCAAGGAGAGTAAAAATGTAGATTATTTTTAGAGTGTGTTTGACTCTATATGACTACCAGTCTAAAGGAAAGAGATATAGGAAGAGGTTAACATCTGAAAAACAGGGCAACCACAAATCAAAAATATACACTAGATTCACAAAAATCAGAAACAGAACTGGAAATCATCAAACCACAAAAAGAAAAAGAAAGGAAAAAGAAGGAAACATGGAATCAATTGGAAACAAGGTTTAAAGTGGCAACAAATACATATGTATCAATAATTACCTTAAATGTCAATGAACTGAATGCTCCAGTCAAAAGACAAAGTGGCAGACTGGATAAAGAACAAGAGCCTACAATATGCTGTCTACAAGAGATGCACCTTACTGCAGAGGACCCATGCAGATTGAAAATGAGGAGATGGAAAAGATGCTGCATACAAATAGAAGTAAGTGAAAGTTGCAATACTCCTATCAGACAAAACAGACTTTAAAATGACAAGCCACACAGAAAGATAAAGAAAGACATTATATAATGAAAACAGGATCAGTACAGAAGAGGATTTTACATGCATCAATGTACATACACCTAATATAGTAGGAGCACTGAAACGCATAAAACAAATATTAGCAGGCATAAAGGGAGAAATCGATAGGAATACAGTAAGAGAACGTTTTAACACCACATTTGTATCAATGGACAGATCTTCTAGAGAGAAAATAAATAAGGCAACAGAGATCTTAACTACACAACAGTTAGATTTAATTGATATTTTCAGGACATTACATTCAAAAAACCCAGAATATACATTCTTTTCAAGTGCACCTGGGACATTCTCTAGGACTGTCCACACACTAGGGCACAAAACTAACCTCAACAAATTTAAGAGTAAAGAAATTATTTTGATCATCTTCTCTGACCGCAATGAAACTAGAACCACAGGAAAAGAGAGGGGAGAAAAGATTACATAGAAACTAAACAACATGCTACTAAAAAGTCCATGGGTAAATGAGGAAATCAAAAAAAGAAATTAAAAAATACCTTGAGATGAACACTGAAAACACAATCATATGAAATCTATGAGATACAGCAAAAGCAAAACCGAGGTACCCCCAGTTCTTAGGGGGAAGGAAGTTCAAAGTGATACAGGCCTTTCTTTAAAAACAAGAAAAACATCCAGTAATAACCTATCACTTAGAAGAACTAGAAAAAGAAGAACAAACAAAACCTAGTCAGCAGAAGGAAGTAAATAATAAAGATCAGAGAGGAAATAAATAGAGGTTAAAAAGCAATAAAGCCAACAGCTGGTTTTTGAAAGTGTAAACAAAGTTGACAAACCTCTAGTCAGGCTCACCAGGAAAAGAGAGACACAAAATAAAAAAAGGAGAAATCTCAACTGATACCATAGAAATACAAAAAAAAAAATTACAGAAGAGTATTATGAACAATTATATGCCAATAAATTTGACGACCTAGAAAAAATGGACAACATTCTAGAAACGCGGCGAAGGTGGTGGTTTAGTTGCTCAGTCGTGTCTGACTCCTGCAGCCCCACAGACTGTAGCCTGCCAGGCTCTTCTGTCCATGGGATTCTCCAGGCAAGAATACTGGAGTGGGCTGCCATTGCTTTCTCCATTCTAGAAACACAGAGCCCTCCAAAAGTGAATCAAGAAGAAACAGATAATTTGAACAGACTGATTGCTAGAAGTGAAATACAATCTGTAATAAAGAAGAAAACCCACAAACAAAAGCCCAGGACTAGATGACTTCACAGATGAATTCTACCAAACATACAAAGAATTTATACCAACCCTTCTCAAACTCTTCCAAAAGACTGAAGAGGAGGGAATACTCCCAAAGACATTTTATGAAGTCTGATACATAAACCGAACAAAGAAACCACTGAAAAAGAGTATTACATGGACTTGCCTGGTGGTCCAGTGGTTAAGAATGCACCTGCCAAAGCGGGGGATGCAGGTTCAATCCTCGGTCCAGGAGGATTTCACATGCTGTGGGGGCTGCAACTACTGAAGCCGGAATGCTCTAGCGCCCATGCTCTGCCCCAAGGGAAGCCCCCACGGTGAGAACCCGAGCACTGCAACTGGAGCGCAGCCCCTGTGTGCAGCAGTGGCACCTCAATTAAAGTAATATGCCACACTAACAAAAGGAGAGCCGAGACCACGTGACCATCCCAGTGATGCAGGAGGAAGCACTGGACTCTGCTCAGTGTTAGCTGGCAGCCTGGATAGCAGGGGACTCGGGAGAAAGTGGATACACGTGTATTATGACGGAGTCCCTTTGCTGTCCTCCTGAAGCTATCACAACATTGCTAACTGGCTCTACTCCAGTACAAACAGTTCAGTATCCATTCATGATGAGAAACCATTCAATATCCTTTCATGATGAAAGCTCTTACCAGAGTGGATTTAGACGGAACATTTCATGGACAGAGGAGCCTGGTGGGCTACAGTCCATGGGGTCAAAGAGTTGGATACGACTTTGCCTGTGTGTACTGAACTGTAACTTCCTCCAATTTTAAAGGAAAACTGGACAAGGAAATGGCAACCCACTCTGGTGTTCTTGCCTGGAGAATCCCAGGGACGGGGGAGCCTGGTGGGCTGCTGTCTATTGGGGTCACACAGAGTCGGACACGAATGAAGCGACTTAGTAGTAGTAGTAGTATCTCAACATAAAAGCTATTCATGATAAACCCACAGCCAATATAATACTCAAAGGTGAAAAGCTGAACAACTTCCTAATGAAATCTGAAACAAGGATGCCCACTCTTACCTCATCTATTCAACACAGTATTGGAAATTCTAGCCACAGCAATCAGATAAGAAATAAAAGGTATTCAAACTGGAATGGAAGATGTATGTGCTGACATGATACTATATACAGAAAACTGTGTGGACTATAAACAAAAGCTAGTACATAAATAAATTCAGCAAAGTAGCAGGATGTAAGATTAACATCTAGAAATCAGTTGCATTTCTTTACACTAATAATGAAATATCAGAAAGAGAATGTTTAGAAAACAGTGCCTTTTAAAATCACAACAACAACAAAAAAAAACCAACAACCCTAGGAATAATCCTGACCAAGGAGGTGAAAAACTTCTAAGCTGAAAACTATAAAACATTAATAAAAGAAACTAAAGAGGATTCAAAGGAAGAATATTGTTAAATGGCAATATTACCCAAAGGAATTTATAGATTTCTTGCGGTATCTATTAAATTACCCATGATATTTCAGAACTAGAACAAATAATCCAAAAATTTATATAGGACCATACAAGACCCAGAATTACCAAAGCAATCCTGAAGCAAAAAATGCAGGAGGCAAAACCTTCTCAGACTTCAGACAATACCACAAAGCCACAGGAATCAAGACAGTGTGGTACTGGTACAAAAACAGACACAGATCAATGGAACAGAATGGAGAGCCCAGAGATCAACCCACACCCCTATGGTCAATTAATCTTCCACAAGGGAAGCAAGAATATACGATAGGGAAAAGACAGTCTCCTCAGCAAGGTGCTGGGGTACTTGGACAGCTGCATGTAAGTCAATGAAGTTAGAACACACCCTGACACTATGCACAAAAATACTCATAATGGCTTAAAGAGTTAAACATGACATGACACTATAAAAACTTTTAGGAGAGAGCATATGCAAAGCATTCTCTGACAAACTGTACCAAAGTTTTCTTAGGTCAGTCCCCCAAGGTAGCAGAAATAAAATTAAAAAATAAATAGTTGGGACCTAATCAAACTTACAAGTTTTTGCACAGCAAAGAAACCATCAAATAAAANAAAAAAAAACCAACAACCCTAGGAATAATCCTGACCAAGGAGGTGAAAAACTTCTAAGCTGAAAACTATAAAACATTAATAAAAGAAACTAAAGAGGATTCAAAGGAAGAATATTGTTAAATGGCAATATTACCCAAAGGAATTTATAGATTTCTTGCGGTATCTATTAAATTACCCATGATATTTCAGAACTAGAACAAATAATCCAAAAATTTATATAGGACCATACAAGACCCAGAATTACCAAAGCAATCCTGAAGCAAAAAATGCAGGAGGCAAAACCTTCTCAGACTTCAGACAATACCACAAAGCCACAGGAATCAAGACAGTGTGGTACTGGTACAAAAACAGACACAGATCAATGGAACAGAATGGAGAGCCCAGAGATCAACCCACACCCCTATGGTCAATTAATCTTCCACAAGGGAAGCAAGAATATACGATAGGGAAAAGACAGTCTCCTCAGCAAGGTGCTGGGGTACTTGGACAGCTGCATGTAAGTCAATGAAGTTAGAACACACCCTGACACTATGCACAAAAATACTCATAATGGCTTAAAGACTTAAACATGACATGACACTATAAAAACTTTTAGGAGAGAGCATATGCAAAGCATTCTCTGACAAACTGTACCAAAGTTTTCTTAGGTCAGTCCCCCAAGGTAGCAGAAATAAAATTAAAAAATAAATAGATGGGACCTAATCAAACTTACAAGTTTTTGCACAGCAAAGAAACCATCAAATAAAAAAGAAAAGACAACCTACAAAATGGGAGAAAATATTTGCAAACACTGTGACCTACCAGGGCTTAATCTCCCAAATATACAAATAGCTTATAAAACTCAACAACAGCAAAAAGCAAGCAACTCGATCAAAAAGTGGGTAGAAACTCCAATGAGACATTTCTCAAAGGACTAGATGGCCAACAGGCATGTGAAAAGATGCTCAGCATCACTAATTATCAGAGAAATGCAAATCAACACTACAGTGAGGTACCATCTCACACCAGTTAGCATGGCCATCATTAAAAAGTCTACAAATAACAAATGCTAGAGAATGTGTGGAGAAAAGGGAACTCTCCTACGCTACGGGTGGAAATGTAAGTTGGTGCATCCTCTCTGGAAAACAGTATGGAAGCTCCTTAAAAATATATATATATATAAATAGAGCTACCATATGACCCTTCAATCCCACTTCTGGGAATATATTCAGACAAAACCATAATGCAAAAAGATACATGCATCCCTACGTTCAGGGCAGCACTATTCACAGTAGCCAAGACACAGAGACAACCGAAATGTCCGTCAACAGATGAATGGATAAAGAAGACATGGTACGTATACATAATGGACACTCCTCTGCCGTAAAAAAGAATGAAACAATGCCGTTTGTAGCAATATGGATGGACCTAGAGACTGTCATATAAGTGAAGGAGGTCAGAAAGAGAAAGACAAATACCAAGCGATACCATTTACATGTGAAATCTAAAACGGGGCCAAAAGAACCGACCTACGAAACAGACTCACAAAGAGAACAGACTTGTGGGTGCCAAGGGGAACAGGGATGAACTAGGAGGTTGGGCTAGGTATGTGCTATTACATTCAGAATGGATAAATAGCAAGGTCCTACAGTAAAGCACAGGGAACTATATTCAACTTCCATTACAGCTAAGCCACTTGCTAACTCTCCAGTCTGAACCCTCTGGTTTCCCCTCTGGGTACATGTAACACCTGTATGGGTGTATCTCCTGTAGCCACTGTCATCTGCATTATGATAACTGACTCTCTTTACGCTGTCATGCCTCATCTGCTAACCCCTTGAGGACACGGATTGGATAACAAGTGTATTTGAATATCACAGCATTCTGAATACTTAATAATTACTTATCAACCTATTTTTATTTTGAGGGGGCTGAATTAACAATAAGGACCAATCTACTTTTTAAAGATAAAATGATGGGGGTGGGAAGGGATACATTAGGAGTTTGGGATTAAAATATACACCCTATTGTATTAAAATAGATAACCAACAAGGATCTACTATATAGCACAGGAAACTCTAGTCAATACTTGTAATAACCTATAATGAAAAAGAAACTTTAAAAAGTATATATACATACATTAACCAAATTCATTAGTGAGTATACCATTTCTCACTGAAAAAAAAATTCCAGTTTGCTAGCTATGAGAATGCTATCTAAAAGGTCTTGGTCTCAGTTTTAAATCTAAAATGTACTAGTTATTGTGTGGCATTGTATAAATTATTTCATGCTTCTATGCCTGAGTACTTTATATGTAAAACTGAATTAACTATGTCACCTTCTTTCATTAATGTTCTGAATATTTAATGAAATGATGTATAAATGCTAGTTACAATTCCAGTACAGATCAGTGGCTTTATGTGGCACTAGTGGTAAAGAACCCACCTTCCAATGCAGTAGATGCAAGAGACACAAGTTCAATCCCTGGGTCAGGAAGATCCCCTGGAATGAAGTGAAGTGGCTCAGTCGTGCCTTACTCTTTGCGATCCCATGGACAGTAGCCTGCACCAAGCTCCTCCATCCATGCGATTTTCTAGGCAAGAGTACTGGAGTGGTTTGCCGTTTCCTTCTCCAGGGAATCTTCCTGACCCAGGGATCGAACCCAGGTCTCCCGCATTGTAGACAGATGCTTTACTGTCTGAGCCACTGGGGAAGTAAGAAATGGCAGCCCACTCCAGTATTTGCCTGGGAAAGCCCGTGGACAGAGGAGCCCAACAGGCTACAGTCCACGGGGCTGCAGAGAGTCAGTCACACCTGAGTGGCTGAGCACACACACACACACAC
>SJYX01009988.1:61006-76771 GCA_006410675.1 Oreotragus oreotragus | reverse complement strand
AAGACTCTTGAGAGTCCCTTGGACTGCAAGGAGATCCAACCAGTCCATCCTGAAGGAGATCAGTCCTGAGTGTCCATTGGAAGGACTGATGTTGAAGCTGAAATTCCAATACTTTGGCCACCTCATGCAAAGACCTGACTCACTGGAAAAGACCCTGATGCTGGGAAAGATTGAAGGCAGGAGAAGAAGGGGATGACAGAAGATGAGATGGTTGGATGGCATCACCAACTCGATGGACATGAGTTTGAACAAGTTCTGGGAGTTGATGATGGACAGGGAAGCCTGGCATGTTGCAGTCCATGGGATCACAAAGAGTTGAATATGACTGAGGAACTGAACTGAATTGAACCCTAGGTATTTAGGAAAGATACCATGTCTTTCCCTTTCCTAGCCTTTGGACTGAGCGCCTACTGACCTTTACAGAGAGCAAGCTTTGCTTATATTTTTCAATAACTGAAGAAAACTTTGTCCTTGGCCAACTCTCCCTCTCTCCATTTTGAATATCAGGGTTTTATTGAATGTAGCTTAGGTTTAAGGAGAAATAACTTAAAGGGGGATAGGGATAGTATTTTGGCATCAGATACGCTTGAGTTTATGTAATAGATCTCTTCTACAGCTGTGTGACCTCTGGCAAGAAAGGCTGTGCCACCTCACAGGACCGATGAGAATATTAAGTGGGGATGGACACTGCTTCCTAGAGTAACTGGCATTTCATAGGCACTAAAGGCAGGTTAGTTCTTTTATTCTCTTTCCTTATTTTAACACAACAAATTCTAGCTAACTAAAAGAGGATTAACTGCTGAAAACATCTATAAAGTAGAAAAACGCCACAAAGATTGTTTGCCCTTGGGGGATGGAATGTGAAAAAATAATTTGCAAAGGATTATGTCTCAGTCTGTTTGGGCCGCCGTAACAAAATACCCTCGAACGTGTGACTTAAGTGACAGAAACTGATTTTCTCAGTTTCCAGAGGCTGGAAGTTCCAGGTCAAGGTGCCAGACAGCACAGTTCCTGGTGAGATGCTGCTTCCTGCCTTCTATGTGGATGGCTGCCTTCTCTCCATATTCTCACATGGGGGTTGGGGCTTTAACATAATAGTTTTGGGGAAACAGCACTGAAACTGAAACTGTGATTAAAAAACTTCCAGCAGGACTTCCCTGGTGGCTCAGTGGTAAAGAATCTGCCTGCCAATGCAGGGGACACGGGTTAAATCCCTGGTCTGGGAAGGTCCCACACGCCGAGGGACGTTAAAGCCAGTGCACCACAACTTCCGAGCCTGAGCTCCAGAGCCTGGAAACCTCAGCCACTAAGCCTGAGCCCTAGAGCTCGCTCTCCAAAGCAAGACGAACCGCTGCAGAGAAGCCCACACATCGAAGCAAAAGAAGCCCGGCTGGCCACAAGTAGAGAGAACCCAAGCGCAGCAATGAAGACCCAGTGCAGCCACAAATAAATAAGCCTTAAAAAAAAAAAAGCCCTGATGCCTTCACAGGTGAATTCTATCAAACACTTAGAGAAGAATTAACACCTATCCTTCTGAAACTGTTCCAAAAATTTGCAGAGGAAGGAAAACTTCCAAACTCATTATGTGAGGCCACCATCACTCTGATATCAAAACCAGACAAAGATACTACACACACACACACACATATTACAGGCCTACATCCCTGATGAACATAGACAAAAAATCTTCAACAAAATACTAGCAATCTGAATCCAACAATATCTTAAAAAGATCATACACCATGATCAAGTGGGATTCATCCCAGAGATGCAAGGACTTTTCAATATCTGCAAATCTATCAATGTGATACACCACATCAACAAACTGAAGAATAAAAACCATATGATCATCTCAATAGATGACGAAAAAGCTTTTGACAAAATTCAGCTCCGATTTATGATTAAAAACTCTCCAGACAGTGGCACAGAGGGAACATACCTCAACACAATAAAGACAAATGTATATGACAAATCTACAGCTAACATCATACTCAATGGTGAAAAACTGAAAGCATTTTCTCTAAGATCAGGGACAAGACAAGGATATCCACTTCATCACTTTTATTCAACATAGTCTTGGAAGTCTATCTATGGCAATCAGAGAAAATAAGGGAATAAAAATAGGAAAAGAAGTTAAACTGTCACTGTTTGCAGATGATGTGATACTATACAGAGAAAATCCTAAAGATGATACAAGAAAACTATTAGAACTCATCAATGAATTTGGTAAAGCTGCAGGTTACGAAATCAATACACAGAAATCTGTTGCATTTCTATACACTAACAGCAAAAGATTTTCCAGTGGTCATGTATGGATGTGAGAGTTGGACTGTGAAGAAAGCTGAGTGCTGAAGAATTGATGCTTTTGAACTGTGGTGTTGGAGAAGACTCTTGAGAGTCCCTTGGACTGCAAGGAGATCCAGCCAGTCCATCCTAAAGGAGATCAGCCCTGGGTGTCCATCAGAAGGACTGATGCTGTAGCTGAAACTCCAGTACTTTGCCCACCTCATGCCAAAGTTGACTCATTGGAAAAGACTCTGATGCTGGGAGGGATTGGGGGTGGGAGGAGAAGGGGATGACAGAGGATGAGATGGCTGGATGGCATCACTGACTCGATGGGCATGAGTTTGGGTAAACTCCGGGAGTTGGTGATGGACAGGGAGGCCTGGCGTGCTGCGATTCATGGGGTCGCAAAGAGTCGGATACGACTGAGCAACTGAACTGAACTGACTGAACAGCAAAAGATCAGAAAGAGAAATTCAAGAAACAATTCCATTTACCATCTCACCAAAAAGAATATAATACCTCAGAATAAACCTACCAAGGAGACGAAAGACCCGTGCTATGATAATTATGAGACACTGTTAAGGAATCTGCCTACCAATCTGGAGACGCAGGTTCAGTCCCTGAACTGGGAAGTTCCCAGCTGCCGTGGAGCAGGTAAGCCTACGTGCCGCAGCTATGGAGGCCATGTGCGGCAACTGCTGAAGGCCGTGCTCCACAACAGGAGAAGACTCCGCAACGAGAAGCCCGGGCACTGCAAATAGAGTAGCTCCCACTTGTCACCACTAGAGAAACAGCCTATGCAACAATGAAGGCCCAGCACGGCCAAAGAAATAATAGAATAAAGACAAGTAAATCGGTACGTTAAAAAAGGAAAGAAACCCACGCACCCATGGTCAGTTAATCTGTGACAAAGGAAGCAAGCCTATACAATGTTGGAAAGAGTCTCTTCAACAAATGGTTCTGGGAAAACTGTACAGTACACGTAAAAAAGTGAAATGAGATCATTCTGTAACACCATTCACAAACATAAGCTCAAAATGGATTAAAGACCTAAATGTAAGACCACACACTGTAAAACCCCTAGAGGGAAACACAGGCAGGCCACTCCCTGACATAAGTCGCAGCAATATCTTTTCTGATCCAGAGCGACTTTTTCATTTCCAGGATATGGAAATGAAAAGAAAAATAAACAGAGCCTAAAGTTGAAAGTTTTTTGCACAGCAAAGAGAATAATACACAAAAAAAACGACAACCCACAGATTGGGAGAAAATATTTGTAAATGATATGACTGATGAGGGATTAAACTCCAAAATTTACGAACAGCTCATGATGCTTAACAGCATCAAAACCACCTAATCGAAAAAACAACAGAAGACCCATAGATATTTCTCCAAAGAAGATATGCAGATGGCCAAGAGGCATATGAAAAGATGTCCAGCATCGCTAATTGTTAAATGCAAATCAAAACTACAATGAGATATCACCTCATATCAGTCAAAACAGCTAGCATCAAAAAAATCCGCAAACAATAAATGCTAGAGAGGGTATGGAGAGAAGGGAACCCTCAACTGTTGGTAAAAATGTAAATTGGTACAGCCACTATGGAGAACAGTATGGAGGNGCAAATCAAAACTACAATGAGATATCACCTCATATCAGTCAAAACAGCTAACATCAAAAAAATCCGCAAACAATAAATGCTAGAGAGGGTATGGAGAGAAGGGAACCCTCAACTGTTGGTAAAAATGTAAATTGGTACAGCCACTATGGAGAACAGTATGGAGGTTCTTTAAAAAACTAAAAATAGAGTTACCATATGACCCTGCAGTTCCACTCTTGGGCATATATCTGGAGAAGAACATGATCCCAAAGAACACACGCACCCCAGTGTTCATCACAACACTGTTTACAACAGCCAAGACATGGAAGCAGCCCAATGTCCACTGACAAAGGAATGGATAAAGATGATGTGGTACACATATGCAGTGAAATATTACACAGCCATCAAAAGAATGAAATAATACCATTTGCAGCAACACAGATGGATCTAGAGATTGTCATACTGAATGAAGTGAGTCACACAGAGGAGAAATATCCCATGACATCCCTCACATGTGGAATCTCAAAGGAGATGATACTAATGAACTTACAAAAGAGAAACAGGCTCACAGATGCAGAGAATGAACTTATGGTTGCCAGAGGGAAGGATGGGGGAAGGGATAGTTAGGGAGTTTGGGATGGACACGTAGACAACTGTATTTAAAACGNTGATACTAATGAACTTACAAAACAGAAACAGGCTCACAGATGCAGAGAATGAACTTATGGTTGCCAGAGGGAAGGATGGGGGAAGGGATAGTTAGGGAGTTTGGGATGGACACGTAGACAACTGTATTTAAAACGAACTGTATTTATTAATGAACAAGGACTGACTGTTTAGCACAGGGAACTCTGCTAAATGTTATGTGGCAGCCTGGATGGCAGGGGAGTTTGGGGGAGAATGGATATATGTATATGCATGGCTGAGTCCCTTCACTGCTCACCTGAAGCCATCACAACATTGTTCATCATCTATCCAGCAATACAAAATAAAAAGTTTCAAGAAACAGTTTTGGAGAGCGTTCCTATGGCTCATTACAGAGAAATAGGGCTTCTATTGTTACCTATTTTCTGGGAGCCCTATTGTCTGGGAAAAGGATAAAGGAGAATATGACTTTTCATTTGAAAGGTCAAGGATTACCTAGTTAGCTGAGGACCAGCCTCACACATCCACAGACTTTCCAATCCTTGGGTGGTTGGAATTCAACTTGCTCCTGAGGCTTCCTGGGTTTCCTGAGCTGAATGGGAAGGTGATCACTTGCGTGAACAAACCTGCTCTGGGAATCACGACACCTTGGATTCCTGCGCACTCACTCTCTGGATAGCCAGCCTCTGACTCCAGGCCCCTAAACTGGCCTTCTCCCTGCTACAGCCCCCTCCTGCCAGCCATCCTATAGCGTCCAGCTCCTCTCCGTCCCCCTNGTCACGACACCTTGGATTCCTGCGCACTCACTCTCCAGATAGCCAGCCTCTGACTCCAGGCCCCTAAACTGGCCTTCTCCCTGCTACAGCCCCCTCCTGCCAGCCATCCTATAGCGTCCAGCTCCTCTCCGTCCCCCTGGCCCCTTCCCTAACCTCTAGGGCTGGCAGCCACCTAGGCACCTATCCAGGCTTTGTCTCACCTCCCGGGACAATCGCCCCTGTACCACTCTGAGAGTCCACTGGGACAGTAAATATGCATCCTTTTTGGTCCCATTAGACACCAGAGCTCAAGTCACTCCAGGAAATCCCTCTAACTTCCCCAAACAGGAGCCCTTCTCTTACTGGGCTCTGCTGGCTAAACCATCATAGGGGCATAAATGTGTTCAGTGCCAGATTTGGGCATTCACCTCCAAGGGCTTCCTCTGGGGGTGCCCCTCCCACTCCTGTTTCCCTCCTGTGGGCATGGATGCCCTGGCATGGCACCACGCCACCCACAACAAGCCCAGGTTCTTGGCTTACTGGTGGAACATGCCAAATGGATGCCAGGGACTCCTCTTCCTCCCGTCAGGATGGTAAACAGCCCCCAGCACCACCATTAACAGAGCACTGAAGGCTTATGCCCTGCATTACTGACATGCTTGACATGGGAGTCAGCAGGCCCTTTTATTTAATACCCATGTGGCTGGTACTTAAGCCCCTACTGACACATGGAACCTCACCATTGACTATTGGAACTACAATGCTCAGGCAGTTCCTAATACAGGACTGAGTGAGGTCATAAATGGGAGAGTCCTTTGAAGTCGCTGACCTGGCTCATATGTTCTATTCTGTTCTTATTACACAGGAATCCCAGGGCTAACTTGCTTTTACTTTGGAAGGGGTTCCACATACATTTTGAGGCTCCCAATGGGATATGTGAACAATCCTACAAGGATACATAACCTCTGCTGCCAGGACTTAGACACCATACAATTTCAAAGTGCTGTTCTTGGCATCATATTGATGACCTTAGACTGACAGTCCCGTTGAGGAAGCAGCAGGCAGCCTTCTATGTCCTCCCACAGCAGTTACAGCAATGTGGCTGGGCAATTACCCTTCCTAAGACCTAAGGCCTTCCTCACCTGACAAGTTTCAGGGCATCGTCTGGTCCTCTAAGGGCTGAGAAACCTCCCCAACAGTCAAACAGCAGTTACTCACATTACACCACCCCATACTTAGGCAAAACATGTATCAGGTCTTTTCATGTTCTGGAGGCAACACACCCCTCATCTCTAAGTCTTTGCCCATATGGGCAATCACATGCATGATTCTGCCACCTTCTGTTGGGATGAAGCCCAACAGTGGGCTTCAGAAGCAGTTCAGCAGACAGTCCAACAAACCTTACCTTTAATGCCCTCTGACCCTACTTTCCCGGAGAAGGCAATGGCACCCCACTCCAGTACTCTTGCCTGGAAAATCCCATGGACGGAGGAGCCTGGCAGGGTACAGTCCATGGGGTCGCTAAGAGTCAGACATGACTGAGCGACTTCACTTTCACTTTTCACTTTCATGCATTGGAGAAGGAAATGGCAACCCACTCCAGTGTTCTTGCCTGAAGAGTCCCAGGGACAGGGGAGCCTGGTGGGCTGCCATATATGGAGTCTCACAGAGTCGGACACGACTGACTTCACTTTCACTTTTCACTTTCATGCATTGGAGAAGGAAATGGCAATCCACTCCAGTGTTCTTGCCTGGAGAATCCCAGGGACAGAGAAGCCGGTTGGGCTGCTGTCTATGGGGTCATATAGAGTCAGACACGACTAACGTGACTTAGCAGCAGCAGCAGCAGACCCTACTTTCCAAGTCAAGAGCCTGGCCACATCTAACTATGCCTCCTGTTAGTGTCTGGACCAAACAGGAGTTAACCTGGCTTCTTACAGACTTTTAGACAAAGCATCTACCCACAGTGTGCTTCCTGGTGGCTTAGACAGTAAAGAATCTGTCTGAAATGTGGGAGTCATGGGTTTGATCCCTGGGTTGGGAAGATTCCCTGGAGAAGCACCTACCCATAGTAGCAGCCCCAAAATACCCACCTGAGTGCAGTTGTGGGCATCCTCTTGGGCTCTTACAGAAACCGAGGCCCTAAGCAGCCTCCACTCCACTACTCCAAATCCATGTCCTGATAAAAGCCTGGGTTAGAGATGCCTCCCAGTGGAAGTCCAGCATGGCTCCCAGTGCCTCTTTGGTAAAATGGAGATGTACCTTTAGGATAGGGCCACACCTGATGTCAAAGGCCTTTCCAGATTACAGGAAGATGTGGCTTCTCCCGTGCTCAGCCCCTTGCCTGGGAGACTTGAGGCGGTAACAGTGTCCCCTCTCCCCACTGTGGCTACTCGGGAGCCCCTTGGGAACAAATGTCTGGGATGGATGGGGAGTCTGTGCTCTTCACAGACGGCACCATTCCAGTGCAGCTGGAAGATGCGGCTCCACCCACCTCTCCTTGGGCACCTCCCTGGAGGAGGGGAGGAGCTCTCCCGCTCAGCCCAGGTGATGGAACGCGTGACTGTGCACCCAGCCCTCAAGGAGGCCATACCTCGGGACCTTTCGCAGAGCCACATGGCCAGACTCTTGGGTGGTCACTAATGACCTTGTGGTTTGGTCTGACCATGGGCTGAGGGGCAATTTTCTCATAGGAGGCAAGCCCACCCAGGAGACCCAGATATAAAAGGAATTAGTTGAGCCCACCATAGGAGGCCATACCTCGGGACCTTTCGCAGAGCCACATGGCCAGACTCTTGGGTGGTCACTAATGACCTTGTGGTTTGGTCTGACCATGGGCTGAGGGGCAATTTTCTCATAGGAGGCAAGCCCACCCAGGAGACCCAGATATAAAAGGAATTAGTTGAGCCCACCATTTCCTATCATTTCTACCCATACTTCTGCTTACACTGACTGCGCCTCATCAGAGGCCATTGTCAACAATCCAGGAGACTCTCTCATAAGCCCTCCATACTCAGCCTGGTACAGAGCTCAGGGTACCTACCATTCCATCAACTCGACAAATAGGCTGCACAACCTCAGGTCACCAGGGAGTTGCGCCTTAACCACTTGACCACAAGGGAGCAGGACTCCCCCCTCCCGGAGCAGCCAAGGTTGCAACAAAGTGCCTTCTCTGCTCCCAAACCAAATACATCCAGATCCGGGACACATTCCTAGAGAAACCACCACATGCCTGCGGCCAGAATGGCTTCCTTGGCCCACTGCCCGTTTCTGCTGGGGCTTCCAGAAAGGGTGTTCCAGTCACCAATGCTTACCAGAGCCTCCTTTTGGCAACCNCTCCCAAACCAAACACATCCAGATCCGGGACACATTCCTAGAGAAACCACCACACGCCTGTGGCCAGAATGGCTTCCTTGGCCCACTGCCTGTTTCTGCTGGGGCTTCCAGAAAGGGTGTTCCAGTCACCAATGCTTACCAGAGCCTCCTTTTGGCAACCCCCAACCAGAACTCCTCTTCTAAATAGGTTATCTCTGTCTTCTTTATGCCTGTTTGCTTTAGATGGACAGACATCACAGACTCTGACCAGGAGACCTCTCAGGAGATTCCACAGTGGCCTCTGCAATCTAACACTCTTTGGCTCTTCCATCCACGTTAGGCCTGCAGGCAGCTGGCCTCATGGAGCATCTTAATGACTTTCTTAAAGAAACACTCAGGGTCTTCCCTGGTGGTACAGTATATAAGAATCTGCCTGCCCATGCAGGGGACACAGGTTTGATCCTTGGACCAGGAGGATCCCACATATCATGGAGAAACTAAGCCCGTGTGCCACAACTACCGACCCCCCGCGCTCCAGAGATGAGAACCACAACTACTTAAGCCTGAACACCCGAGAGCCTGTGCTCCGCGAGAGGCCCCGTACTGCAGTGAGCAGCAGCTCCGACTCGCCACAACTAGACACATGAAGACCCGGCACAGCCAAACATAAAACTACTTTCAGGCACGTGGTCCCCAAAAGGGATCAAACTCTTGCCCCGGTATTTCTAACCAATAGCATCACTACTGATAGGCTGAGGCCAGCACAAAACACATCTATTTTTATAAACACANGGCCACGAAGACCCGGCACAGCCAAACATAAAACTACTTTCAGGCACGTGATCCCCAAAAGGGATCAAACTCTTGCCCCGGTGTTTCTAACCAATAGCATCACTACTGATAGGCTGAGGCCAGCACAAAACACATCTATTTTTATAAACACAGTTTGATTGGGACTTGGCCACACCCACTTTGTTAAGTGTCTCACACACCTGTGGTTGATTTCCTTGCAGAGCTGAGTAGCTGTAATGCACAACACCTGGCCTGAGAAGCCTCAGTTATTTGCTGTCCAGGCCTTTACAGCAAAGGTTTGACAAGCCTGCTCTACTGTGTGGCGTTTGGGTTGCAGGAGGGCAAGAGGAGCAGGCAGTACGGTTGGGAGGCTAGAAATAAAGAGATGCTGCATGTATTCAACACAAAGTTTGGAAAAAATATAGAGAACCGGCTGTTGGGTAGGAGAGGAGAAAATGCTGACCCTGCCTTGATTGAACCAACGTGGGGCCATTTACTGAGATTGGGTGCACTGGGCAGAGAAGAGTTAGCATATAAAACAACTAAAGATTTAAATTTCAAACAAGTTAATTCTGAGTTGTCAATGTGACCTCATCAAGATGGAGAATTGAGAGCTAGGAAACAGATGCTGTTTAGCCCAGGAGAGCAAACATGAGGGACAGCAGAAAGGGAAAAGGGAGGTCATGAAAAGTTTGGGGGAGAAAAATAAGAGAGAAGGATACCTTGAAGCATTGAGCTGGAGACGCCAACAAGCCGGGGTTTCAAAAAAGCCACACCGCTGGTCTTGCCACACAGAGACTCAAGTTAGGGAGGACTGCCTCCCAACGCTTGGGAGGTCTGGGTGGATACCAGAGCTGACATACATCCTCAGATGCCTGACAAGCCAGGCATTGACCTCACGGCCTGCTGGAGTGAGGGAGAGAGGGCTTCCAGCCGACCTTCCTCTAGAAGTCAGGTTTAATCCTAACTCCTTGCATTTACCACATGGAGACGAGAGCAGGGCCAAAGGTTCCCCACCTCCCCACCCCTGTGCCCTAATCTCCTTGGGCCAGCCGACCAGAGAATGAGACAGAACCAAGAGACAAGTCACTTAGGCCCAACTCTTTTTTCTTTTTTCCCTTTAAAAAACAGCAGTATCAAAGCTCAATAAAACTTTTNGCCAAAGGTTCCCCACCTCCCCACCCCTGTGCCCTAATCTCCTTGGGCCAGCCGACCAGAGAATGAGACAGAACCAAGAGACAAGTCACTTAGGCCCAACTCTTTTTTCTTTTTTCCCTTTAAAAAACAGCAGTATCAAAGCTCAATAAAACTTTTGAAAGATAAAATAATTTAAAAAGAAGAAAAAAACAGCATTATTGATACAATGGCTGACTTAAAACGAACCGACTGTCAGTTACTTATCCAGCAAAGGTGGGTTTCTTCCGGATCAGACCAGAGCTGCAATCCCTGACTTACAACCATGGTGAGCCGTGAGCAAATCCCGCCCACAGCATGGGAAGAAGTAGGCTTCTCCAGGGGGAGTTGGGAGGGCGGGAGCAAACAAAGAGCCCTTGGCTTCTCATAGGCTGAGTCCTTGCTAGGAAAGGAGTCTTTTTCTCAGCGTAGGATGTGAGAGCGTCGTCCCCTTCTGCTCTTCCAACTCAATCTGAGATTTATCAAATTTGTTGACTTTTTTTTTTNGTTGGGAGGGCGGGAGCAAACAAAGAGCCCTTGGCTTCTCATAGGCTGAGTCCTTGCTAGGAAAGGAGTCTTTTTCTCAGCGTAGGATGTGAGAGCGTCGTCCCCTTCTGCTCTTCCAACTCAATCTGAGATTTATCAAATTTGTTGACTTTTTTTTTTAACACTATACCCATTTTAAGTATATAGTCCTGACAAATGAACACACCCCTGTAAACAACACCATAATAAAAATATAGACCATTTCCATTGTCCCTAAAAGTTTCCTCAGCCCTTTTGTAGTAAATCCCTCCCCACAGTTCAGCCCCAAGCAACCACAGATACGCTTTCCATCACGGTAGATGAGTTTTACTTGTTCCAGTGTTCAACATAAATGAAACTTGTTTGGCTCCTTTTAGCACAATGAATGACCTGTATCAGTAGTTGATTCCTCTTTATTGTGGTTACTATTTCATTACTATAAATATTGGTTTGATACAACAGAATTTTTTTCTCTATTGCCTGATGATGAACACTTCAGTTATTTCAACTTTTTTTGCTGTTATGATAACAGCCTAATTTCTTTTCATCTCAGAAAGTAAATCCCTTCTATGCCTACAGGTTGGAGAGAGGAGAGACTGGAGTGGAGGTTGACTCCAGCGTTGCCCACATGTTAGGATGCATCAGAATCACCTATTGTGCTGTGCAAACACAGATGCTGGTCTCCACCCCCAGAACTGATTCAGTAGATCTGGGGTGGGTCCAGCATTTGCACTGCTCTCCAGGAGCGCTGATGCTGTTGTTCCAGGGACCATACTTGGAGAACCACTGATCTTGTGGGGTCTCCTGGAAAAAACAGGAGGATGGGGAGGGGGAGTGACCTCCTGTGGTGCTGTACTCATCACAAGGCTCATTTATACACAGCCCTGATCATTGTCAGACACACATAAGCTTAGGGATGGTTTGTCTTACAGCTTTATTGAGGTATAACTTATGTTCCACAGATTCACTTAGGTATACAATTCAGTGATTTTTAGTACATTTATCAAGTTGTGCCATTGTCAGCACTGGTCCAGATTTAGAACATTTACATCAATCTAGAAAAATCCCTCTGACCAATTTACAGTAATCCCTGTTCCTGTTCCCAGACAACCTACTTTGTCTTTATAGAGTTGCTTTTTTTGACATTTCAAATAAATGGAATCATGCAGTATGCGGTCTTTTGTGTCTGGCTTTTAAATTTAACATAATGCTACCCTTGGTTCTCTATGTTGCAGTAGGTATTAGTACTTTAAAAAACTACTAAATAGTATCTTATTTAATTATATGGATTCATTGTTTAATTGCATGGATAGACCACACTGTCTTTATGCATTCATTAGTTCCTGGACATCTGGGTTGTTGTTTGGCTATTATGATGAATGCTCCTTTGAACATTTGTATACAAGTCTTTGCATAGACATATTTTTCCATTTCTTTTTCAGTACATACCAGGAGTGGAATGCCTGGGTCAGAAGGTAAAATTATATTTAACATTTAAGAAATGGCCAAACTGTTTTTCAAAGTACCATTTTATAATCCCACCAACGATGTAGAGTCCATTTTCCCTAGATATGTTATCATTGTTTTTTATTGGGACAAATACAAGATAGTTTGAGATCAACCTGTACGAAGAAATGTATTCAAAACACTGTTCATTAAATACTTTAATGCACATACAAGAGTGTAGCAACATGTTTCTTGAGGCCGGTTTCAGTCTTGTCTGTACATTAGAATCATCTGGGGAGCTTTGAAAAATTCTGATGCCAGGCTATGTCTCAGGCAAGCAGAACAGAGATACAACGGAGTGAGTGGGCAGGCATGAGGACTTTCAATGCTCCCCAGGTGAGTCCAGTGCACAGGCTGAGTTTGCTCCTACTCAAGTGCACAAACACAGGCACAAAGTCTGTTGATTAAAAAAAAGTTTGTTGAGTCACTCGCTGAGATAATAGCTAAAGAGCTACAGCTGAAGCAGACAGTGTCTCCGGAACACATTGACTGAGACTGGAGAGGTCTGAAGGCTATAGAAATAAAAAAGGACTATACTGTCTGGTTGGGCAAGTCAGGAATCTAAGCACCATCTTGTATCTCTCCCTTTCCATCATCCTCCCATATCTGATCTATCACTCCCATTAGCTTCCTTCCTAAATATCTTTAGAATCCACCCGCTTCTCTCCAGTGATATGATCTGCATCCAACCTCTATCATCTCTTATCTAAACAACTACAAAGCTTCTAAGTGGCTTCTTATCAACCTTCCTGGCTCCTTTCCAGCCCATTCTTGACACTAAATCCGAAGGATTCCACCTCATTCACAAACAGATCTGGTCATATAACCCTTTTCTTTAACCTTTTTAATTACTCCCCACTTTCCACGGCACCTTGACTAAATACAAAAACCTACCCTTTGGTGCTCAGGGCCCAGTATGCTCTGGCCGGGGCATCTGCTCCTGACGCAAGGGCCTCTCCTGGGCAGTGGCTTTATCCTGCCTTCTCCTCCTGGGTCCTAGTGTCCCCCAGCTCCCAGCTTCTCAGGGAAGCCTCCTGACCACCCTGCACAGCTCAGTCTCCTCCATCACCTGCTCTCATGGACCCCACGCCTTCCCCTTGCAGCATTTATACCTCAGTTTGCTTCTTTAATATAAATACTCTGGGAGTATTCTTTCCCTCTCCTGCTTTTTCTAAAGTGAACAAGAAAAGCTGTCTGTGCTTAAACTGTGCTTACTGTATTAACCAGCCACAAAATATCAAACCGCTTGTGGCAGACAAGATGGCAAGATGGCATCATTTTAGGATCCTGCCCCTCCTTCACAACCACCAGCCTGCAGGTGAGGTTGTCTGGAGGGAGCCAGGGGGCCAGCTCCTCCTCTCACTCTGCTGCTGGGCCACCAGCCACCCGGCCACCATACGCGAAAGCAGATACTGATGAGGCTGATGGTGACACAGATGCTCTCCCTGGAGGTTGTGAACTCCTCAGAGAAAGCTGCCAGCTCCGTTTCTCCCAGTTACAGCAGGCAATCATTTTCTGCGTGACCAGATCCAGTCTTATTATCAAAGGTCCTTGGCACTATTTCTCCAGAGGCTCTGTTTTCCCAGTTTTTTGTTTTGTTTTACATTGAATAAGGTACGGAGCCCTCTGGTGGCAATTTGTAGAAAAATCTCATGAGCAGGAGAGAGATGCTTAGTTGGGGTGAGAAGTCTCAGTTCTTCACATTTCTTTCCTTTGCCTCCACAAGCTATTTCCAATTATTTTATCAGACATTAAAAGTAAACCAGGTTACACTGGGTTATATCAATTATCTAATGTCGTCTCCAACTTGTGAAGTCAATTTATAAACATAGATCTTAAAGAACTGAATGATAAAAAAAAGGCTTGCTGAAATTACTTAGATTACAAAAGTAAAATTAATCATTATACTTTACAGAAATATCAATTACATTTTATTTTAGAATTTTCACATCTTAGGTCTTCAATAAAATTTAAATTAAAAAAAAAATTTAAAGAGAGAGAGAGAGAAAAGTAAAGCAGGGCCATTATAAACCATCTGAACAAGAAGACATCATCAAACCAATGCTTTTTGTGGTCAGGCTTACAACTGGCCAGGCCGTGTCGCTAAACTGACCTGTGACTGACGATGTGGTCCGAGGACGTTGACTGAATCTGGCCCATGGTGTATAGACTGGAGACCCTGACTTGCTACTCAAAAGTGAATGCTCCCCATGGTAGAAGGACTAAGGTCTACATAGGGTCTATTAGCATCGTTCAGTTGATGCAGGTATCACATTAGTATCCAAGTAACTGTGTAGGGACGGGGAGCTCTGTGCCAGCACAAGGTCTTATGGGTAGGAAGCTGGGACTGAGGGCAGGCAGAGGAGCAGGCCAGGTCTTGGCTATTTGCAGAGCTGGGCTGCTGAGAAGGGGGTGGACGACACATCCGTCAGTGCTACTTGTCCACACTCAAGCTGTTTCATCAAGCAGGAGAAGTTCAGTTGCCATGGCTGGAGACGCCGGAGGTCCAGGCAGGCAGAAGAAAGGCTGACAACAGGGCTCGTGGTGACCGGGCTTCAGGAAAGGAAGCAGCATTTAACTTCTCAGACTGCTTCTCCAGAGGCTGGTTAATATCTATTCCTGCTTTGCATTACAATGTTTGATATGCCCCTCTTTTATTAGCTCTTTTCATTTAACTTTTTCTCTGCCTTTTAAAAGCAAAAATCAAACTCTGCATTATATTTTAAAACATTAGGGGGAATTCCCTGTTGGTCCAGGGGTTAGGATTCCGAGTTTCCACTGCCGGGGGCCAAGGTTTGATCCCTGGTGAGGGAACTAAGATCCTTCAAGCAAGGTGATGCAGCCAATAAATAAAATAAAATAAAACATTAGTAACTCTAGGTTTGAAGAAGTTAAGAATCACAAAGAGATCATGACTTTTTAACAGTTACTTTTTTGATGGAAATCCAGTCACATCTCCCTGTACTGTTACATAGACCATTACTCGGACATTCATATTCCACTAGGAACATGATATATTACAAAAGAGAGGACTTTTAAAACCACATTTAATTTTTAATACAAACTCTGTCGCACTAGTACAGAAATGACTCCTTCATGCACAGATAAATTTAGCATCTGCCATTGTGGAAGAGGAAAAACTACACTGTTCTTGTCCCCCCCACCCC
>SJYX01009988.1:11883-60838 GCA_006410675.1 Oreotragus oreotragus | reverse complement strand
GCCCCACCCCCATACATTGGTAAATTTGAAGTAACTTATCTTTGTGCTCTCTGATGCCAAGGCAAGCCTGTCTGGTCTTTCTGGATTTCCACAAGAAAGGCTGATCTGTGAAAAGTGAATACTGGAGACATTAAACTATGTAGGGCCATCTTTACCTGGGATTACTTCAAACTGTGCTTCGGCAAAGCTCTGAAAATTTCTTCTAGAAACCTGCTGTCTGTATGGAAAATAGTTTACTCTTTCAGTTTCACAGCAAAAAGAGAAAATAAAACCCCAGAAGGCATTTAAGTAAATGCTTTCCAATCCCACACACTGTATTAATTAGCTAACATTTTATACAGTACAACATAAACATTGTTGGCGTGTTTATTTGTATGTAACACCCCTAAGCATATAGCATCTACACTCCAAGCGTATTTACAAATTCAACAAAATATCTACATATAAAAAGCTTTACTTAAAATTAAACTTGATGCAAGTTATGAGAAACCAATTTATTGGCAAATGAAACTGAGCATTCCTTCAACCAGAGGTTGTTATAGAATTTCAAATGTGGAAGGAAACCATTTGATAGATATTATTTATGAAGCTGGTAGAATATATATGCTTATTTTCAAAACCACAGATGTAATCCCTTTGACTGTTGGCCTTGTTAGCACTTGGCAGATTTCTTAGATTCTGCAAGGCATCCATGTAATTTGCATACACACTGTTTAATGCTGCAGAGTTTCAAAAGCTGCCACATAGGTCATGACTTAGAGAAAAATATATTCCTGTTGCTTTGCTTTATGTGCTTTTTTTTGGAAATAACTTTTTAAAAAATTTTCTCCCAAGTTTCCATCTTTCTTACTGAATGTGACTTGCTTTATAGAAACCATAAGAGACCATAAGTCATCATATGCTCTAGTTGGTGATAAAACTTTTCTTTTTACACATATGGGGGAAGATGCTCCTTAAAATAAATTGGCTTCATTTTACTGTCACAGTTCCTTTTTATACCCCAACATTGCCATCTTCATGAACTCTGCCTTTTCCAAGTGACTTTTAGACAGTGACAATAATCTAGGACTCCAACTTGACTGTAGCAAATGATATAGAAGGCAGTATGTTGTGGAATGCTTATCATCTGAAGGCACTGCATATGTCTTGCCCTGTGCTTTCTGGAATAATTTTTGAAATTTAATTGGAGTGATCTGTTTGAGATTCTCTTGGTCTGGCACAAGTGCCAAGATGCATTGCAATACACATTGTTTATGCCTAAAATTCACAGACCAGAATGGAGAGAGGATATAAAAAGTAGAACACTGTACCAATATAATACCTTGATGATTAAGAGGTCAATGGAGTAAGAGGAGCAAAGAGCAGGTAAGAGGGTCTCAGTAAGCAGAGCAGGTAAGAGGGTCTCAGTAAGCATCAGCAAATGTACCTGTCATAATTAACTCATTTAGCAAGTATATATTGTACATATGGTTCCTAACAGTCTCCCAAAAAGACTAACGACAGCTAGACATAGAGTCACCAATTTCACGACAATGTCCACAAAGACATTGCAGTTCTAGAGAATACTACAGTAACACTCTTGACAATGAAAACGGAAGTCCTACTTAGGGGTTCAGCAGAGAGGAGTATCAAACAAAGTACCAACCCATGTTTGAAAAACACACACAGGTATATCCTTTAAAGGTGTAGCATTTTTCATGCAACCTATCGAACTGTATCCCAAAGCGGATAGAAGGTGATCTGTTGATGATGTTGTATTATTATTATTATTATTTTATCAGTTCTTAGGAAATCAAGATGACCTATGTTGAATGGAAAAGTATGCACTTTGCACCGCAGTTCACATTAAGATGTCATTTGACTGAGTTGCGTTCTTGCTTTGACAGTTCTCATCATATGAACACCCAGCAGCACACAGACTTTCTGCCTCTATGTTCATAGTATGAGAAGGCGGACAGACAAGTGCTTATTAAGATAAACATTTGAGAAAAGTTGGATACTGGCAAACAGCTCACAAATTAGACAAATGAATTCATGGCGTTGACAGGAGATGGAGCCTCTGAGCTTTCGTTTCCTTCAGCTGGTTCTTTCTCTTTCTTACCACTGTACTGTCCAATAAAGGAGCCGTCCTCATTGAACTGGCCATTCACTCCCTCTCCATAGTCAACTAGGCTATCATCGCTATCTTCCTTTTTCACAGTCCTGTCTGAAGGTGTTCGACTGCCTTTTTTTAAAGGCTTGTGGTCTTCCGCATCACTGGAAAAAAAAAAGAGATAAAACATGTTCATCAAGGGCCCTTAGGTAAAATGCTTGGTTCTCAAAGATCAGGCATGCAAATTATGAGGAAGCATTTGGCGCCCTGAGCTTCTCTAGCCCAATCTAATCGCCAGGTGGCCTTCAATGACCGGAATGTGGTTGGAATGAAAGAGTGCAGAAATGGTTTAATCATGAAGTCTTCAACAGGTGGATGGCTTTGCAGGGTGATGTCAATATCAATGACAGATTCTGGCCCCTGATTTGGAAGCAACTCAGAAATTGTCACAAGCATTACCAAAGGAATAACTGAAAAAAGTTGAAAATCATCACTATTTTACTAGAATTCAAAAGGGTGTAAAAGCTTATGGTAGAGAAGTTAGTATGTTAAACTGCATAATATCTCTGATTCTTTGGATATGAATGGAGAATGATTTTGGTTAAGTGTGAAATATGGATTTTTGTTTTTCTGAGCAAGAAGCAAAATCCTGCATCTCAAATCATTGTGTTACTGAGTGCAGGCCAGACTTGTAAACTTGAACCTTACCTTTCAAGAGACCTACACATTCCATTAAAGGGATGCAGAAGAAACAAATGAAAATAGCCTAAGAAAAAAAGCAAAATCCTTATACTGATTGCAGATAGTATTATTTTTGATTAGTTAATGGATAAAGATTTATTAATTTGGAAAGAAACATAACTTAACTTCAGGGCATTACATCTGTACTATTAGTAGTGTGTCAGTATATTCTGACAAGTGTGAGTGATGCCCAAATGTAAAAGCCAGTATTTCCTGCCCTTGTCTTTACCCCACTACTCCCTTCTCCCCAGTGTGTTATGCAGCTGATCCATATCAGATGGTAATCTGAGGAGTGTACCTTATAAACATGTGTAGGACACTCTATATATCTGCTTATGTCTCTGTTAAACACCTAAGTATAACATCTGGAAGTAGAAGAGTAATTACTATATTTCAGAGCATTCACTCAAATGGTCATATAACTAGGTATGCATGCTGACCTAGTCCTTAACAGGTAATATTTGGTTTAAAAAATAAAAAGAAAAAAAAGCAATGACATATTTTGTATTCTTTCAAAGAACAAAAATGGGAAACATGAACAACATTAGTTTAAAAATATTTGAAAGATTTCATGTAAAAGAGAGGCCCCTGAGCTGTAATATTTCACCTAGCAACTTGTGCTAGGACTTTACTGTTCCCTTTCCTTGGAAAAATAACTTCTAGCCAAGATACAAATATTTCATGGTATATGGATATTCTGGCCAATAATTCCTACTAGGGTCTCCAATTTTTCACCAAGAAGAAAATTTAAAGACTGGAAAATAATATTGCCTTTATATGACATTGACATAAGCTATTGAAAATTACCTGTGTTAGCATACACAAGTGCTCATCACAAACAGAATAAATGATATCACTGTTGTTAATAAATAACCGGGGAGGAATCACAGAATTTTGGAATGGCCTGTGTCTGGGAAATGTCAGGGGACATAGCAGCCAGTCTCCAACCTGGTGCAAGAATAACTTGTACATTTTTGGAATTTAATCATTAGCTTCTAAGCTGTGCTTGAATACTTCCTGTGAATTATTGCCCATAACTTGGTGAGAAAATTCCACTGAAGGACTTGGTGAGAAAATTCCACTGAAGAATTTAATGATGAGCAGAATTTTGTTACCTTGATTCCAACTGATAGTATTATCCTGCTTTAGAGAACTAATGTTCCAAGGTGTACACTCCAGGAAATTCTAGTCTATGACATTTCTTTGATTCATCCATCCACCCATCTATCTATGCACTTACCCACCATACAGCTAATAAATGTTTATTTAGTGCCTACTCTAAGACAGGTTTGAGTCACTGGAGATATAGCAATACACAAAATAGACTAAAACCTTCACTAAGTTTACTTTTTGAAGGGGAAAATACGGACAATCAACATATTTCAAAAATTAGTTACAGAGTATGTCAGAAGGTGATTAGTTCTATAGAAAATACAGAGCTGAGTAAAGAGAATGGCGGGTGTCAGGGGAGGGGATGGAAAGTTGACATTCAAGTAGGATTTCCAGAGAGGGCCTTGTTAAGAAGCGATATCTGATCAAAGACTTAAACAGAGTTGAGTTAGTCAGGTAGACAACTGGAGGGAGAGCCATTATGACAGGGGTAAGTAGTTCAGAGGCCCTGTAGTAGGGCAAGCCTGTTCTAGGAATGGAAAAGGAGCTTGGGGTGGGAGAGGGGGAGAGAGGGGAGAGGGAGATTGAGATTAAAGTAAAGAGGTGATAGATCAGGTCACGTAAGAATCTGTCTCACTCTTAGTGAGATGGGAAGTCAATGGAGGGAGTTCAATGGATAAGTGACCTGATATGATTTACATTTTTCAAGGATTACTGAAATCAGTATTGCAAATAGCCTACCCTAGAGGGAGGGGTTGGTGAACTACACCAAAATTGGCCTGTGCCCAATTATTACGTATTGTTTATAGCCGCTTTAGTACTACAACAGAATTGTAGAGTTGCATCCGAAACCGTGCAACTTGTAAAGTCTAAAATACTTATTGTTGGGCCTTATACAGACAGTTAGCCAACTCCTGCTCCAGGGGGCCAGAGAGATTACTGTGACAATTCAAGAATGAGAGGACTGTGACTCGGGACAGAGTGGAACACTGGGCTGGTCCAAAGTGGTATTACAGACATATTCTGAAGACTGCACCAATAGGACTTCCTGATGGGTTGGATATGGAAGAAACAGAGAAAAAGACAACACCAAACAGTTCTGATTTGAGTAGCATGAACGATGGAATTTCCCTTACTCTGGAATGCAGCATGTTTGGGCTAGAAGACTGGTGGTCCAGTTTTGGACATGTTCAAATTTGACATGTCAGAGGAACCATTCATTTTGTGAGATAGTATAACATTATATAACACTGATAAGTAAAACCAACAAGAACACATTGAGAAAGTAAAAGTAACATTACAGGCTAATTTCACTTAGGAACATAGATGAGAAAATCTCTAAGAAATCATGAGCAAATAGAATTTAGCAATTGGCTAAAAAGAGAATATAGAATGACCAGGTTGGGTTTATCCCAAGAATGCAAGCTTATTGTAGCATTAAAACACCAATTCATGTAATTCACCATTTTTGCAAAAGAAAAAAAAAATTTTTATGATTATTCCAGTAGATTTAGAAAAAAAGTTTTATGGTAAAACTTTACCACAAAGGTAAAATCTGAAAAAAAGATTTAGGAAAAAAGTTTATTCACAATAAAACTTTAATATATTACAGACAGAAGTGTCTTTCTTAAATGTGTCTATAAGAAACCCTGAGTTAATGTCATCCTTGATGGTGAGTGTTGAATGTTTCTTTAACATCAGAAATAACAATTCTAATCAAAACTGAATTGGAAAGTGACATGATGAGAAAAAGAAATAGAAGGCACATGTATTAAGAGGAAGAGAACCACCATTATTCATAAATAGTGTGATTACATATGTAAAAAATTGGAAAGACCCTATAGGCAAACATTAGAATAAAAAAGAGAGCTTAGTAACATTGCTTAATATCATATTAGCATAAAAGTAAGTTTGATCTAAGTACTTGCAAACAATTGAAAAATGAAATTTTGAAAATAATTCCATTTAGGATACCACAAAACTATAAAGTAGATAAGAACAAATCCAGCAAAAATATGTGTAAGATTCCCATGAAGAAAATGAAACTTGCATTCAAAGCTATTACATAAGAGGTAAATAAATGGAGAGATATACCATAACCATGAATAGGAAGACCTCTGGTAAATGTGTTAACTTTCTTTACATTGTTTTTCAGATTCAGTTTATTTCCAGTAAAAACACAGCAGGCTTTTATATGGATCTTGGCAAGCTGATTCTAAGATATATAAGAACATGAAAAGAGTCAAGAATATTTAAGATTTCTTGAGGAAGAATCACAAAGTTGGAGGACTTGACCTACTAGCTATCAAGACTTACCCCAAGCTACTATATTAAGACAGTTTAGTTTTGGTGCAGAGATAGACAAACTTATGAGTGGAATAGAATATTAGACCCTGAAGTGGAAATACAGGAAGATCTTTTTGTTGGTTTTATTCCTACATCAAAAAATTTTTAACATTATCCTATTGGGACATCTGGGCTTCGCTGCTGGCTGAGATGGTAAAGAATCCACCTGCAATGCAGAAGACTCTGGTTTGATCTCTGGGTTGGGAAGATTCCCTGGAGAAGGAAATGGCTACTCACTGCAGTACTCTTACCTGGAGAATTCTACAGACAGAGGAGCCTGGCAGGCTACAGTCCATGGGGTCACAAAGAGTCAGACAGGACTGAGTTGCTAACACACACACACACATTGGATAATTTTTTTTGTAGCAACACTTTTCATTAAAAATTTTATTTATTTTTAATTGGAAGATAATTGCTTTACAATGTTATGTTGCTTTCTGCCATATATCAACATGAATCATGCTATCATAACTGCAAAAACTTTTAAAATCCTATTTTCCAATTATTTTCCGGTAGCAAGAAATATAACTGACTTTTACATTATTTTTCTTTTTAGGCAGCATTACTAAACTCTCTTATGAACTCTAATATCTTCCTACAGATTTATTTGGATTTTTACACACATAATTGCGTCAGTTATGAATAATGGCCAGCCAGTAAGGGGCTCCCCAGAAACATCCTTTCCAGTTTAATGGCCATGCGTGTGTGTGCCTAGGTGCTCAGTCGTGACTGACTCTTTGTGACCCCATGAACTGCCTACCTAGCTCCTCCATCCATGGGAATCTCCAGGCAAGAATACTAGATTGGGTGAGAATCTACAGCAACATGGGCTGTGCTCAAAAGACATGAAGTAAGGAAACGGGATATTCTACTCACAGAGTCTTTCCAGGAAAAGCTGTTCAGAGGCAGCTCAAGATCTTTTAAAGACGTGTGATATAATGTCCTACTTCAGGAATTAGAATCTGGTTAAATGAGAAAAATATCTATGAGGCACCAGCACAGCGCCTGGCACGTGAACAGTACCTGACAAATGAAAGTGCCCATCCACCTGCCATCACACCTCTTGGCTCCACTCCAGACTCCCTGCCTCAGAGAGACTTTTTCCTATGAAATACCTTGTATAACACATACACTTAGAACTTTCCAGATGAGATGGGTGGTGACACGTCTGTGATGAAGCTCTGAATGAATGCCTGCCTCTTTTCAACTCAAAGATGAATTCTCTAATGACAGAGTAAGTCATCTGTTTTTGTGCCAAGGGAAGCTGCTTGGTCAAGTTTCAGTATGAAAGGGTAGTTTCCCAAACAAGAGGAATTCAGAAGTTACAGAAGATCACTGAAAAATCATATCCTTATTTAGCTATGTGGTATTTAAAGCTTAAAAAATCCATCCAGGTTTTTATGAGAATTTTTTAAGGACAGGAGGTATCAGATGTTAATTCTTAGCCTGGAATGGCAAAGATGAACAAGTTTCCAAAAAATTAATAAAATCATCATAAAATAGTACATATAGCCACAAAATGTGTTTTTGATACATATAATCATATTAGTCATAGAAAATGATTATCTTTATTCAAGGCTATAAGTTGTGCAATGGAATGGAACCTTCAAAACTCAGCTCCTGCATTACTTCCCCTGGGACAACTTCTTGTGCCACCTCCTTCAAGGCCACGCACTTGGCTTTGGCTTCCTGTCCCTGCTCCCTTGGCACCTTGGCTATATCCCTTCATCTGCAGCGCACTCTTTACACTAGGCCCAGATTGTCCTTTTACTTCCCTGCATCCCTCCCTTGACCATTAACTAGTGAGATAAGAGTCTACTGGTTTTAAAATCTCTACAGCCTAGAATACAGTAGGCACTCAATAAATATTGGCTGAATGAATTCATTGTAATAATAAAAGAGTGTGCATTTTAGAAATTCTTTAAAATTCTAACTTTAACATTTTTTTTTCATTTTTTTTCTTCATCAATTTTATGATGTCAGACAAAGCACTGGAACCAATTCTTCCCTTCTCTTACCCTAAGGAACCAATTTTAGGGAGTTTGCTTTTATAAATAGCTGTGCACACAGAAAGTATCCACTGAATGCCTGTAAAGTAAAGACGCAGCAATAATGGATACATCTGTGATCACTAGGTCTGATTCTCCTGTGGTCACCACCCTACCATGGTCAAATCACGCTGCAATAATTTTTGACGTTCACAAACCAAACACTCCCTCTAAAAGTCCATCACTGTTTATACTGCTCATGATCAGTTTATGTCTCTGAGCAGAATAACTCTAAAGTATATATCAAATGCAATATATGTGCACATCATCCGTGCCTCATGAACATGGGTTAGCATGCATGCAACAGGGTCATGTTCACACGACAAGACTCCCATGCCAAGAGCCTCCATCAAATACCATGGTCACACGGCTTATGACCTATGTTCATTCTGGTTTTTAAAGGGATGGATCTAAAGAATAAAAAAATACTTACACAGTTGTTTGCACTGTTTCTCTGATTTTTCTATATGTTAGTAAGGATGCAGATCCTAATGTCTGTATAATTAAAGAAACAAAGAAAGCTGCAGGCTTCCACCAGAGGGTGACTGTTTGCGGGTGGGTGTTGGAGTGAGAGTACAAGGTTACAGCATATACAAAAAAAAAAAAAAAAAAAAAGCCATCAAATTTGGCCATTGAAGTTCCATCCCTTTTGCACTATGAAATTCTCCCAGGTCAGAGCCAATCACATAGAAATTACTTCATCCTCAAGCATTAGAATAAGCAATCATCAATAGAATTCATTAACATTTAGGCAATAGTCCTGATTTTGTGTGTGTCTGTGTGTGACAGAATATTCATTTAGTTTCAGAATGAAAAAGAATAAGAATCAATAAATAATACAGAGCTCAAAAACTTCTAGAAGATGCAAGTAGAGAAGGGACTCTTGTGATTGTCACTCTTGTAACATTTAAGTGTATTATTTAAAATTCTATAATGAACAGTTGAATCCAATTTCATTCATGTGACATCTATGGAATGAAAGGTTTTTTATATTCTTCCAGTAGAAAAGAACCAAAGGAAAAAAAAGTCTCAGGTCATGCCAGGAAGTCATAAGACAAAGCCACATCTATAGCAAAGGGTGGCTGGATGTTTTGGGAAGTGATTTCACTTGTCCTTATGAACTTTCAGCTTCAATGAAGAAAAATCACTGAGTTGTGTTTCAGGTTTAAGACACCTGTCAGAACCTTATCTCCTTTGGCAATTCTCAGATCTATAGAATTTCAAGTTTTTTTTCTTCACAGATGAACCAATGAGTTTGTTCTTAATAAACCCAAGGAAAAGTCTTTCTCTTCTGAGAAACTCAAGACATTAGCTAAAAACAGCTATTTGAAAATGCTTCACAATCATACCACGTATGAATTAACACCAAGACAAAGAAACATGACCAAAGAAATATAAACACAGTGATAATGAGGCCGGTAACTAACTACTCACTATGGACTGCTCTGAAACCCCAAATCACATTAAAACTCATTGGTAGACGGTTTATAAAGGAGCACAGAAATCTTAGAACTAGAAACCTTCAGAGATTATCCCATACCTGAACAACTCTGTTATTTCATAGATGGAAAAAACTGATACTTGGATTAAATGTCATAACTCAAGAAGACAAAGGTAAGGGCTAAACTGACAGCAAAACTAAGTCACTTGATTCCAGATGAGTTCACATTCAACCTCGATTTCAATCGTGTGTTAATGGAGTAGGCAGAAGAGGGACCCTGAAAAAGCCTCAGTACATTAGATCATGGTTTCACATAACTATGAGAGCAAGTTGACATTTGAGATGCACAGAGTGAGCAGTATGTTGCCAGATTCATTTGGGCATGTTAATGTAGAACTGAAATCCATCACCATGTGAAGAATATATGGAGAGCAATAGTTTGTTTCTGTGCAAATACATAACTTTTTCAGGCTGTATAAAAATTTTGGCTTTATCACAATAAACAGTGGTGCACATATCTTGGGTAGAATTCTAGTCATAGGAACACTAAAAATAAGTTGTTGAGTAATTCTGGACTCTCTTACTTTACAGGAGAAATATGTAGGTTTACAGGAGAAATATATAAGAGAGTGAATGAAATCAGCAAAGAGTTCAGCTCATCCAGTGTTAAGGCCTGGTTACCCTTGGCTGCGACCCTCTGCAGGCTGTTTTAATGCATAAATATTACTTTGTGGATGGACCAGTGGGGATGTTGAATGAGGTTTTCATACCCTTTCAGCCTTGTAGTCAACATCTGACATCAAGACAACCCTCACTAGATGTTTTTCTGTATCCTAAGATCCAGAATTCTGAAGAGTTTTAAAAATCATAGTCACCTCTTCTGGAAAGGAGATTACAATGAAAGCTGAGGTGCTGAGACACACAGGCAAAGCACTTACATCTGTGTGGAGACTGGTGTGAATCCAACTTTGTAAAAAAAAAAAAACAAACATAGTTTTTCTCAATCAGTTCTCATATTTCTTACCCTTGGCTTTATTTGCCCCTCGTGATGTTGACATGGTCATACCAAAAATGAGCTCTAGAGATAAGTGAAAATGAATACAATATCTTATTTATAAACATCATCTGGCAATCACAAATAGTGACACATTTTATTTTACCTAAAAGCCTTTTCTTCTGGCAAGAGAGAGTCTCAATACTGGCCCAGTGCATACTTAAAAGATTATACTTTATATAATCAAGAGGCTTACAGAAAGAAAGAACAAGGTGTAAAAGCATTTTTGATTAATAGAAGCATTTTTTTGGAATACCAAAATCCCAATCTTTTAATTGGATAAATATATCTTTTGTTTCTGCTTTTAAACATATCTAAAACAATCATTTATCTCTCTTAAATACCTACACCCCCAGGCAAGAAAATCTTTATTTAAAGAGCTTCTTTCTTTTTGTTTTTTAAAAAAAACTATTTAGCACATAGGTTACATTACCTTACATTTGTCCTTAATGATGGAGCCAAGCCAAGAACATTTTATTTACCAAAACCCTGTGAATTAACACACTGCCTCCAGGGCTGTGATATTTCTTAATAATTAAGAGCTTCTAAAACCACCATTGAAGTGGTCATTGAAGTGAAGTGAAGTGAAAGTTGCTCAGTTGTGTCCGACTCTTTGTGACTCCATGGACTGTAGCCTGCCAGGCTTCTCTGTCCATGGAAATCTCCGGGCAAGAATACTGGAGTGGGCAGCCGTTCCCTTCTCCGGGGGATCGTCCCAACCCAGGGATCAAACCCAGGTCTCCCACACTGCAGGCGGATTCTGTACCATCTGAGTCACCAGGGAAGCCCAAGAATACTGGAGTGGGTGGCCTATCCCTTCTCCAGGGGATCTTCCCAAGCCAGGAATCAACCCGGGGTCTCCTGCATTCCAGGAGGATTCTTTACCAGCTGAGTTACCAGGGAAGCCCTCTTAGCCATCATTTTATGATTAATAGGAGGGTGTATAGGAACCTGTTTTGGTTAAAAAAAAAAAAAAAACAAAAAACCCTTCTAATCAAGATGAAAAAAGTAACATCAGTTTTACAAAAGCACTGATTAGAGAATGACAGGGGCAGTTTGCTTTATAATACAGGCTTGTAGCATACTATTGTTTTAGCTCTTCTTGCAATACTTAAGCTTTTCTATGTTGATCAATTATAGCAAGGGTCTCTGGAAAACAGGCTAGAGTGGGAGACACTCCATCTCCAAACCTATTACTACAAAGGAAATTTATAATGAAAAGTGAGATTTTTTTTAATGGCACCCCATTCCAGTACTCTTGCCTGGAAAATCCCATGGACGGAGGAGCCTGGAAGGCTGCAGTCCATGGGGTCGCTGAGAGTCAGACACGACTGAGCAACTTCACTGTCACTTTTCCCTTTCCACTTTCATGCATTGGAGAAGGAAATGGCAACCCACTCCAGTGTTCTTGCCTGGGGAATCCCAAGGAGGGTGGAGCCTGGTGGGCTGCCGTCTATGGGGTCGCACAGAGTCGGACACGACTGAAGCAACTTAGCAGCAGCAGCATGCCACGCAGCTGGTGGGATCATGGTTCCCTGACCAGGGATCAAACCCAGGTCCTGGCACTGAAAGTGCCAAGTCCTAACCAAAAGTTAGATTACTTGAACTGTGAGGGATGTGTAAACATTTATACATGGAAGTGTCTCACTAATTTTTGAGATAAATAGGCAATTCCAGGCAGAGCATGTTAATGGCTGAATCTCACTCTAGGCAAGACTGAGTATGGTGTCTGTGCAGGGCAGGGAGAATGAAGGGTGGCTAAGAAGCAGGGGGCTCACCTGTATTCTCCAAAAGTGCCATCATCTTCCTTCATAGGCTGGATTTCAGGATCTGCATGGGCATCTTCCTTTTCTTTAACTAAAAAATTACCAAAAAAGTTATTATCTATTGATCCTGTGTTTCCTTATTCAAACTCTTTAGGAGTACACTCTATGAGATGTATAGCAGTGGGGAAACTATTCTATATGCCATAGATGTTATGCAACCAGATGTATAATACGGCCATGCATTTATTTATCGGCCCCACCTCCCCAGTCAGGGATCGAATGTAAGCCATGGTAGTGAAAGCCCAGAATTTTAACCACTAGGCCACTAGGGAACTCCTTATACATATATTCTGATGTATTAGTCTCTTGGAGGTAACCTAGATAAACAGAACAGGTTAGAATGACCTAGAATATTTTGTTAACAGATAAGGTTAACCTCATGAAAGCATTTTGGCACGAGTTTCTTACTCATTTGATAGAAGAATGTCTTAAGTTTCTAAGATTGCCCCCCATTTTACCAATCTATCTGTTAACTATATGCATGGGTACAAGTTGCTTTGGAAATCTATTCTTTTGTAGATTTTTTCCCCTGTCACTGAAAGGGAAATGGCCAAGTAAAAAGAAAATAGAAATTCACTGGATCTATTAAATTGAACAAAACATTAACTGTATAGGGAAAGCACTATTACACATGATATCAGGATCCAGTTCATGCATTACTTCCTCTAGGAAACTTCATGTTTTCCTTCTGCCCCTGCCTCCGGGAGCCACCACGGGAGATCCCACCCATGACAAAGGTCATGCAGAGAAGACCTGACAGGCAGAGGAGGACCAGGATTCGAGGGACTCCCTGGACCTGCTCGAGCATCTACCCCCAAACCAGAATCTGTCTTACTATTTTGTGCCTTACACCAACTCTTCTGACATTAACAGGGGCCTATCCCCGACCACCTTTCTCTGGAGAAAATCAACTTAGGGCTCTAGCTAATAAGTCTCCTGGACATGAAAGGAGTACTTCAATTCAAACCCCCTCTGTTGGCATTCTAGCTTGCCTGGCAGGTTTATCCAGACTCTTGCAGCTACACATGTGATTATTCACAGCCTCCCAACTGTGAGAGGCATGGGAAGCCTAAAACATTCTAAAAATATAGAGCCTTTCAAAGAGTTAAAAACTATTAGAGTGGTGCTGGTGTAGGATTTCACTGTTGAGCCAACGCTTGCTGCTAAGTTCCCATATCTCTTATCCACTGTGCACCTGGGTGTGCATTAGTTAATGTAGTTGGAATGTAAGAAAAACAAGCAGTAGCCTTGGAATTAACCACATCAGACCTTTGAGCTAATTGGTTTTTTCTTTGTTGTAACTCACTGCACCTTTGCTCTCTGAGAATGTAACTCTGTTTAATACTTTCTGAGGCTGACATAGATTAAAAATATTAAGAAAGACCATTTCAAGGGAAAATAAGTTTTCTGGTTGAGCAGTCTTTATCAAAAGAGGGTCATAAAATGTCCACAGGCCTCCAAGGCCAGAAGATAATGTACACAACACTGTTTATGGGAAAGGTTTGCAGAAAAAATCCTGGTTTCGATAAAGACAAAACAGATGTAATATTTGGGCTGACTCTTATGACTTTGCATCTTTCATTTTCCTCTATGTATAGGTCAAGGTATAAAAGCTTCCCTGAAAAATAGTGATGGACCAGTTCCATGAAAGCCTGGTTCCCTTGTGTCTTTCTTTCTTTCTTTCTCTCTCTTACTCTCTTTTTTCAGGCTGATCCCTTGGAGCACAGGGACCCTCCGTGTTCACTTATTTGCCTGGGCTTCTAAGACCTGAACGGGAAGGTGCTCTGCATCTTCACTCCCTTGGGAGACCAGGAGGGTGCCTGCGGCCTACGTGAATGGTACAAGTCCCTTGTCTTGGGGCTTCATCGGCTTTCTGTGTAAACCAAGGAATATCAGCTTCTATTCTTTCCTCTCTCAATCATTCATTCATTCATTCGCTGACACCGTCACACTTCGGATACCTTGGATCCAACCGAGACTGGTCCCCAGCACCTGTCTGTTGGTTTTAGATGCTATTTCAGCACCTGTGACTCATGTGAAGCCTAAGGAAGCAGAGTCACTAATCTCTTCAGAGGACAGATTCATTTGCTCCCCCCAAATTGTCTTTTGATCCTTGGCAATCTTTAGGCTTCTATTACATACAAAGGGATCAGCAAGTGTCTGAACAGAAAGTCCAAATGTATGGCTCTGGGAAGACACACTTATTGTAGTCTCCGCGATGATTCTCATGATCTCCTTCTAGTTTCACGGATTATCATGCAGCGTTAGAGGGCAATTTCAATCTTTGTTTCTTACCTGGATATTTACCACCTTTGTTTCTTCTGATGAAGCAAACAATCAGCAAAATTAAGACCAGGAGAGCGACAGCACACATGAGACCAATGAACCAGCCCTGAGTTGCTATGTCCACTTGCCGGCTTGCCATCGCTGGAAAACAAGCCAACGGTGTCAGTGCCAGTGGGCTACGGAGGAGGTGAGAAGTGTTGTAGCTTCTTTCAGTAAAAAAAAAAACTGTCATGTACATGAGCTTTTCTTTATTTCACATGTGGCCCCAAATTGGAATCTGCCAGTTACCAATCAGGAGTTACGTCAATATTCAACCGGTGAGAAATCTTCAACAATTAAGAAAATTCAAATGGAGAAATCTGACTGCTAACACATTCAATGCTAACAAACCCTGCTAAGCACTGCCTTCAGTTATTTTCACTACATATTTTCAACAGAAACATAGTCCCAAACCAATTAAAACATTTATTGTTTACAGGATAAGTTTATGTACAATGATAAGAACAGAAGATAATTTTAAACAGAACAGAATGTATACATCTAATGGAGTATTTTTCTTTCAAAGGAACCACTTTCAGAGGCTAAAATTTCGTTGCAATAATGTTGCCATTTTCCCCAAATGTTTTAGAAACTTAAAAAGAAAACTTTCTACACATGAAACCTGTCCACATAAGACAACCAACCTTATTGGTTTATATAACACCTTGATTTGTACACAAAATATTTCTTAGATTTATCTTTCATCTCATTTGCCAGAGTTCTGAAGACTCTGGGGAAATTTCTGAAAAATCTTATTTACCATAAAAGGATTAACATGTAATATTCAATATCACTCAGGATCCAATCCAAAAATTATTAGGTCTGTCTTTATCAGTGGTATTACTGGAGTAAGTGGCCAGTTTAAAGAGAATAATACCCAATCACATGTATACATATTAAGTCTTCATCTGTTCTGAGTCAAATAATGTGAAGCCCTTTATTCAACCAATCACCGTATGCAAATCTCCTAAGAAAAACACAGAATAATTAGCATTTCCAGTATTGTTCAAAAGTGTCAATCAAATGGGACAAAGTGCAGCATCAATGGCTATTCAGAAAAGCCCTTGAGAATTTGTTTCAAGACACTGGTATAAAATTTTTTTAAAACCTTGTTTTTTTCCCTCTTTTTACCTTAATCAAGGTAAAGGGTGGGTTTTTTTTTTTTTTTTTTCTTTTTACTGGTAAGAATGCCTGTATATCATTCTTTTAATTTGATTGAATTTCTTCTGAATAAATTAACATGGTTGAGTTAGGTGAATGTGATTGCTGGATGCAGAAAGAAGCATGTTGACAAGTATCCCAGGCTACTGTATGTTGCAAAAACAGCAACTTATTGCCTTTTTTCTCTACTCAAAGGATAGGGAGAGAAATGAAATGCTTAAAATCAAGTGTGAAGAGGAATGTGAAAAGTTATGTGGATGTGTGCTGAAGAAATAAAATGAGAAGTGAAATACATTCTTTGGACTATGAATCAAATTGCTGGTAGCTGGTCCCAGTGGCCTCTTGGGCCTCACTGGGTGGAGGGCTTTTGAGTTGTATCATCACTAGATACAACTGAAGCAGGAGTATGGGCAGGGCTCCCCTTCCATACACATACCATAACCATCACTGGAAGGATGAAGATGAGGATGATGATAATGAGAACTAACATTTTGAAACTTACTCTACTAGGCACTGTACTGAGGGCAAAATCTCATTCAGTCTTCACAAAAATCCTCTGAGGTAGGCATGAGGAATATACTCAGGCTCAGAAGGGTAAAGACCTTGTCTGAGAGTCAGAGCTTCACCCAAGACTGTGGATTCCAAAGAACATGGTACCAGCCATTACACACTACTGCTATAAGGCACTGGTGTCCAGGCATCAACTCTGCAGAAGTCTTTACAAAGAATAAAATGTTGTAGGGACTTGCATGTTTTAAATATTTTAGAAGTCCATCATTACACATACTCTGGCAACACAGTTCTGTCAGTTTACACATGGTCTCTGACTGAGTACATTTTCTTCAAAGCTGAACCAAAAATCAACTGATGTAAGTCTATGGAGCCTTTGCTTGAAGTTACAGAGTCCTTGTTTTTAATATGCTTAATGCTTTACAGTCCTGTAATAAATACTATCTGCATTTACATTTTTCATCTAATTATATGCAACTGATGAGGGCAAAATGCAAGAAACTACAGTATCAGCACAGACATTGTCTTAGGAAGATACTGACTGTCACAACTGAAGTGCTAGTTGGTGGTTTGTGGCTACGTAGCTATGCACAAAGTGGAGATGTTTCTTGACAGCTGATAAAGGAACCTCCAAGTTGACCTTGAGTTTTGCCCCTATGTCTAAAGAAAAAAAGCATGTCTCACTACCCCATTTATTTAAGACTGGGCAGACACAGGATGTTAAGAGGTGCATGTGTATGTATGTTAACACACACACATTCAAGTGTACCAGAAGTTGATACAAAACAAAAATTATGTAAGTGAAAAGAGCTTCTACTGATTTCCCTTCCACATAAAAAGAAATATGAAGTCCAGAATGACTATAAGAGACTTTAAATGTTCCAGGACATTCCAAAATCATCTTAACTACAAATGCGCATATTGCTGGAAATCCAAGTCATGGCCACTGCTGTGCATCTCTCTCTCTGTCTCACACACACACACACACGCACACACACATGCACACACACACACGCACACACACATGCACACACACACATGCACACACACATGCACACACACACATACAATGAAGGCTGTGAGGTTCTTCTTGAATAAGAGTTAGTAGGATTGGGTAGGAGAGCAACAGAGAATTGTCCCTTTATTTAAAAATTTTACAGTAAAAGTCTATTCATGAATTAGTTGAATAAGTCATATAGCAAGACATTAAACAAACAGACCTAAAGAATATGAAAACAGAAGAGAAACCAGAGACATGAAATTGATTTTGTTTCCTAGAAGTTAGTCTTCACAAAAGTCTTCTCTATCCCCTTGCTTGTTGTCTCATGTTTAACCTGTGTTCTGTGGGAGTGGGTCTTTGAGGAAAATGTCCTTGAGTACTTAGGATCATAAATAAACATGGAAGACAACAGACTCACAGACTTAGGAAAAAAATTTATGGATACCAAAGGGGAAAGATGGGAGGAGGGATAGATTGGGAGTTTGGAATTCACATATATACACTACTATATTTAGCACAAATAACCAGTAAGAACCTACTCTATAGCCCAGGGAACTCTGCTCAACATTCTGTAATAACCTAACTACAAAAAGAATAGATACATGTATATGTACAACTGAATCACTTTGTTGTACACCTGAAACTAAAACAATATTGTTAATTAACTATATATACTCCAATATAAAATAAAATTAAAAAAATTTTTTTAACATGGAAGAAAAAGAGTGAGATAAACGGCTATTTTTGAAGAATCCATTATGTATAAAAGTGACCTGTTGAAGAGTTAAAATAGTTAGAAGTGTTTAAAAAGGGAAAAAAATTACTTTGGTCAAAGTTTGGAGGCAGTTGACAAAAAAGAAACAAAAAAAAAACAACCCAGAACCCACTGGGGGGAAAAAAAAAAAAAACTGTTGGGCCCAGTAAAATTCAATTTGTTTTAAATCTTTTGTGAAAGGAGAGAAGAGACTCAGTGATTGGGGGAAAGAGGTGAGAAAGCAGGAAAAGGAGGTAGGAGTCTTAACAAACGTGCAGGTAAGAAGCACAACAGCAGGATATCAGCTCTACTCTTGTTTTTCAGTGTGTGCCATAGGAGAAAATTATGAAATAGACCTCAGGGACTTCCCTAGTAGTCTAGTGATTAATACTCCACTTTCCAACGCAGGAGGGTTCAGGCTTGATCCCTGGTCGGGGAGCTAAGATCCCACATGCCTTATGGCCAAAAAACCAAAACATAAAACAGAAGTAATATGGTAATAAACTCAATAAAGACTTAATAAAAATGGTTCATATCAGAAAAATCATCAAAGAAATAGATCTTAAAAAACAGTATCAAAGAAAGAGACGGTGTCATGCTAAGAAGAGTCACGAAACAAGCACGGGTGCAAGTTGAGTCTAGGTCTCTAAACTGAACAGAACTCAGAGAGAGAAGCAACTCATTCATACGGAGAATTAAGAAGTCAGCCAGGATGCTATGTTTCCGTGCCAGGCCCTAGCGTCCGCACCTTGAAATCTAGCTGGAGGAGTGAGAATCAAGAGTAGCAGAAGATCATGAACCCCACAGTTCATCCCACAGCCCTACAGCATAGACAGAGAGACTAGGAGGACCAGCAAGCGGGATTAACAGCATCTGACATCCTAGAGCTAATACGTTAAGTAAGGTCACTACGGTTTAATGGATGTTTATCCCCTTAACAGGGAGGCCTGGTGTGCTGCAGTCCATGGGGTTGCAACGCAGAGTCGGACAGGACTGAGCAACTGAACTGAATTGAACTGATTCTCTTAACAGTTGCATTTACACGTCAAAGGCGACAACAGCCGGCTGTGGCCTTATCCTATTCTCCAGTGCTGACACACAAGAAGGGCCCACCCCTGAGTGCTCGTCTTGAAACTTACTTGCCAGCTGCTGCTATTATTGTAGGTATAACCACATCAAAGACAAAATTGTCATCTAACGGGTTTCATTTGCTCTCTGTCCTAGAAAACGACCAAAAGAAAAAAATGCCGCAACTTGACTTTGTGGATGGAATCTGATTCTCGCTAGATCTGCAGAGTAGGAGTGCACTGGGACCACGAAGGGTCCAGAATAGATGGAGAGACATTCCAAGAGCTGAACAGAATGGCCACTTTTGCTGCTCTTGTTTTTGCTTGTTTGTTGGCCGTGTGGGATCTTAGTTCCCTGACCAGGGATCAAACCAGTTCCCCCTGCACTGGAAGGCAAAATTCTTAACCACTCGACTGCCAGGGAAGCCCCTGAAGTGGTCACTTTGCAGACGACCTGTGCCCCTTGGGACGTGGGCCTCTGTGGCCTTGAATGGTGGGTGTCAGTCAGTTCAGTTCAGTTCAGTCACTCAGTCGTGTCCGACTCTTTGCGACCCCATAAATCGCAGCACGTGGGTGTAGAGAGAGCTTATTCTCGGTGTTGAAAATATGAGCTCTCCTGCGTTCTAGCTGGGTGATAGGGCGGGCCCTTCACCTCTCATTACTGGCTGTTGACATGGGGTGGAAGTGGGTAATAACAGTCTCCTTCACAAGATTGTTGTAAGGACTGAATGAGAAAAGCCAAGAAAACCATTCATCTCGTAGAGATTAGCACTGAATAAATGCTAATAGTAGGGCTGTTACTATTATTAGCATCCTAACTCTATATGGACAGAAAAGACAACTGAGCTTTTAGTATTTTGAAATTAAAAGTTCTCCGTAATAAAAAACACCTTGTCCTGCTGGCTGTGAATGGCAATTACTCTTTTAATACAGAATTTTCCTAGAACTCTGTACACTTATGGATATGAAAGTACAAAGAACAGAATAACAGAAAAATATTTTCCCTTAAGCATTATGATTTTAGCATATATTTTCATAAGGTATTTTAATACTACATTTATTTAATCTGTTTTTAAATATTACCTATGGTTTTTCTTTTTTTCAAACCACTCATGTGCTTTTCTAAATTAGAAGAAATGAGTTTAAAAATCATAAGGCTTGGGTTAGCAAAGACACACACGCAAAATACATATTTTCCTATGAGTTCTACAGGAAATGCAACATTTCCCCAAGAATGCATGAAGTGAGTGAATATAACATGATTTTATGAATCATAAAATGAACATATACCACACAACCCTTTAAATTGAAGCAAATAGGGATTATTTTCCATCTTATGAGGAAACAGGGATATTTTTATACCTTACAAGAACATTTTTCTTTAGAGACTTTACTGTCCTTGTGTATTTTGATAATATTCACCTAACTAAAATATATACAGGCAGTCAAATATGGTGTGATAATGAAGTACATGAAGTTAATAATATTTTGTTCTACAGCAGTTTAATATTCTTCACATCAGTGTCACACAAACTGCAGGGTTCCGTTGGATTACAGTCCATTTTGACATTAAAAATTGTGACTGTATCAGTGAGCTGTTTCAGCTCTAAAGCATTTCAAAAATTCTGTTCTCACTCTGAGAGAAAGTTGAGACATATAAATGATGTGAAAAATTGAGTCACCTAAATCATGTAGGTTAAGACTCATATTTCCCTCGGTTTTGTAATGGTTTTGGCAAACGTGATTAGAAGGTGATTTCCTCAATTCTGTAACTCATTTGCTATAAAGACCCAAAGACAATTAAAAACCCCACTCACCACCCAACTGGGCCCCGCAGAAGGACAGTCTCAGCCCTACCCACAGTACGGCTCCATCAGCCTCCCATCTCCAGCTGGAGCACTGGGTGGCTTCACTTCTGACGGAGCCAGAACTGGTGTGGTGTGCACCTCACCTGGGCCTGTCTCAAACACATCCTCTGAACTCACAAAACCAGAGTCCCCCTCAGCATCAACTCGAACTTTGTATGCTGTTCCTGGCATTAGACCCTTTAACCCAAAGAAGCTCCAAGAACCATTTACAATTTCTCTCCTCCATTCTTCTTTGCCTATGGAAATTTTGCAAAAACAACACATTTGAATGTTTTAAGGGCACGGAAGTCATTAATGCTTCAAGAAAGGAAAATACATGTTATAGGCAAAAGACAAAATCTAAGGTGCTTCAGTTTATCATTTTAGATGATATAAGTTGTGTCAAATAAATCAGTGAAAATGAACAGCTACATGACAATGTCCTCAAAGAAAAATCAACTGGATATCAGATGACATTTTAACTGCATATATACCCACTGGATTAAATCTTTTTAACACAAGGGAAACTTCTTGATCTGCACCTTGCCTTGTGAAATTACTTTCTCTAATGATATTTATGAAAAGAACTGTAATACATTAAACAGCTTGATCCAACTATGGAAAGCACTGTTTTTTGTTTTTTGTTTTTGATTCACAAGACAAATCTTTCAGTAAACTTAAATGCCTTCAAATTTACCCAAGTTACAGATTCAACCTTTCTCAAGTACTGGTATTTCTAAACTCATAGGGTTTTTTGTTTTGTTTTAGTTTTTAATATTTATTTGCACAATAAGGGTCTAAACAGAAAGTTGGACTATATTCAACATTTTGTCACAAACATTCACTGGCCACCCAGCTCATTAAGTGCAGAGCACTGTATTAAGGAGGAGGACTGGATTCTCATACACTCTGAAAATTAAAGTTGCCTCATCTCCTAGTAGATGTGGCCAGGATATAAGCAGAGTACCTGACTTGGGAATTCATTAAACATAGAAATAAAATTATTTTTTATTACTCTTATTTACAAGTCATGGATAAAGAGTTTTAAGTACCACAATCTAAAAATAACAAATGCAATGGAACTTATTATATCCCTTGTATATCATAATATGAACCAACGAGACTCCTAGTTATGTATAAAATATATAGGTTGATGGTTCACTCTAATTTTTTCACATATATTGGATTCATTTATTTAGATCAAGTTATTTTTCCAGACGATCCACAGTACATCCTGAAGATGTTCTCAATCTCTTCAAATATAGCCCCCCAGTTAAAACCCAGGTAATGAAATCATTTCTTACTGCCAGCTACACCATATTCAACATAAAAGTTCACAAGCTCTGGTCCCTCATATTCCCAACTGATATTGGCTGAGGTCTCAGCAGCGGCAGTAGTAAGTTTGCTGATCCTGGGGTATACTGCTTAAAATAAATATACAATAGAAAAATAAAACAGATAGACAGACAAGTCAAATTGCAAAATCAAACACACACACAATGTAAAATAAGTTTAAGTACTCTGAAATTGTTCAAGTCAAATGAAATTGATTGTTAACAGGGTTCATTTCTACTTCACTTTAGAAAGGTGTTCATTTCTTAAGTTACAGCATTAGGAAATAAATGAGAAATCAGAAATAACGACACACACATATTAAAATGTATGAGTTCTATGATGTGAATCCTAAACACTATAAACTGTTGTCCACCAGGGACAGTCTGAGAACATCAGAGTCTCCATGTACTGATGTACAGTGGGGATGGGATGCTAAACAATGCTAGGGGCAGAGGTCACAGTGTATGAGACTGCAAGGTCAAACCCAATGCTAGTGGCTGCTTTTCTGTGCTACTTATCATCTCAGTGTAGGTCTTTAATGAACTGGTGTTTAGAGAAGAAAAAGAGTAGTGGCTTCTGATGTGTTTTGAGTCACAAATTTCTTTAAGAATCTGCCTCTGGGAAATTCAGGGACCCCAGGTGAGAAGCATCTGCCCTGGAGAAGGTTGGATAGTTAGGGTACACTGAAAAAGAAGCTGCAAAGAAAATGCTCAATACTAGTTAGCAGAAGTGAAGAAACAAGAAATAAAATGAATAAGAACTATTTCATTTGACACAGTCCAGAGAGCAAGACAATCTTACTTGACAACTGTTCGTTACATACCACGTTCTGAGAAAATCATAGTGTAATCTGAACTAAGGCCACCTGATGCGAAGAACTGACTTCTTGGAAAAGACCCTGTTGCTGGGAAAGATTGAAGGTGGGAAGAGAAGGGGACGACAGAGGATGAGATGGTTGGATGGCATCACTGAATCAATGGACATGAGTTTGAGTAAGCTCTGGGAGTTGGTGATGGACAGGGAAGTCTATCATGGGGTCTCAAACAGTTGGACACAACTGAGTGACTGAACTAAACTGAACTGGATCTAAACAGCCTCCTGAAACATCAGATTATGGATCCTACATGATGCTACATGCTTGCCACCTAGTTAAGATGACATCTACAGTCATTAGAAGATGTTATTTGGCTACCTGAGCATGACAATTCTATTGGCCTTACCACAATGGCCTACAGTAAAAATGACATAGTTATAGCTATATTAACTTGAGTAGTTAAACAGTGATAAATCAGATTATTATCCCAGGGGAAATATCCTAACATAGTAAACCAAAAAGCAGCAATGGGTTTATTCAGGCTCTGAAATGAAATTCCAAATTATGTTATATAATTTGGAAGCCAAAGCCCTCTACTGAAATAAATTCAATGAAATAGCATTTCTTAGAATCAAAAAGAGAAGTATATTAAACAAATTCAATAATGCATTTGACCTCTGAGATCTAATTCACCATCACATATATATCGCATGCCCCTCTGTGCTAAGGATGGGGGACAGCAGAAAGCAAAACTGATTATGGAATTACTCAGGGTCCTTCTGTGGACCTAACTGATTTTAGTTGTCCGAGGTTTTCCTTTTAAAGGAATTGTAATAAAAATATGATCAATCAACAGAGACACAGTTAAAATATTTCCTGTATCTAAAGCATCAGTGGCAAGGAATCCAGGCAAAACACTAATTTTCCTAAAAAAAATTTTGGAATCATGGAACTGAGGGATGTAGTCTTGGTGTAATTATGGAAGATGTTCAAGGCAGAACCATACCTTCCAACAGAAGAGCAATTTGCTTCTTCTTTTTTTGCTGATTCTTAAAGATACCCAGAGAAGACAATCCAACTTCCTAAGGTTATCCTGTTGGGCCCTTCTTATCACAGAGAATTCTAACCCTCTTTGCTTTTAATCCCCATTCGTGCACTTACGGAACCAACACTCTTGAGGACCCATGATGTGCTGTGTCATTTCTCCTCTGGGCTTTATCTGCTGCTGCTGCTGCTGCTAAGTCGCTTCAGTCGTGTCCGACTCTGTGCGACCCCATAGATGGCAGCCCACCAGGCTCCGCCATCCCTGGGATTCTCCAGGCAAGAACACTGGAGTGGGTTGCCATTTCCTTCTCCAATGCATGAAAGTGAAAAGTGAAAGTGAAGCCGCTCAGTCGTGTCCGACTCTTCGTGACCCCATGGACTGCAGCCCACCAGGCTCCTCTGTCCATGGGGTTTTCCAGGCAAGAGTACTGGAGTGGGGTGCCATTGCCTTCTCCGCTGGGCTTTATCTAGTCTGTATCTAATCCCTCTTCCTACTATAAGTCATTCTCTGCAGAGACCACCAGCAGGGTTAACTAAGATTTAACTTCCAAAACTACATCTCTGATTCTGTCACTTCCCTGTTTCAGATGTGGATGGCTTACTTCTGCCCAGAGGTGGACTGCTGTGTTTAACCCAAATATCCTGTGGGTTTTTAAACCCCGTGACTTTGTTTATGCCACCTCCCAAGAATTTATACAACCCACCTTCCTGATTCATCTGCCAAAATTCCATCTGTCCTTCAAAGCCCAGTTCAACATTACTTTCCTTGGGAAGTTTTTCTTGATCCTGTTTGGCAAAATAAATGGTTCACTCCCCTAAGATCAGATAATGTTTTATTCCAGTTCTATCTATTTTCACTCTTTTTTTTTTTTTTAATGTGTTGTCTTACCTGCTAGATTATAAGCATACCAAAGGCAGAATTTGCCTTACTGTCCAACACACAGTGCCTTAAAAAGGGCTGGTGCTTTTTATGGGCCAGATAGACAAGCTGTTGAACTGACTGAACCTCCTCTATAGCTGGGGATTTAAAGCGGAGAGAGGGGTTGTTCCTTTGTTTGTTTTCGGTTTGGTTTGGTCCAGGCCAAATAAAGTTGTGCACTTTACACTTGCTTTTGACTGACTGGCCTTGTTTCTTGAACTGATCAGTAGCTGTGGGACTGACTCTCGTATACTGATAAAGTGAGAGTCTGACCACAGAGAGGATTCGTCAACAGTTCCTTAGTCAGAGCTCTCCTCTGCTCTGTCCTGTTTGACCACAGTCAGCTGCTAATTCAGTCAAGAACTAGGTTCAGTTCTTGACTTGCCAGTTAGTTTTTCCCTGTTCCTTTGCCCGGAACTGGTCACCTCACACAAATGCTCTGATGCCTGCTCCCGAGGTGAGAAAGTAGGTAATAATCCATGGATAAAGCAGTGTCCATCCGCAGCAGCACTGGGGCCATAAGTCAAACCCATTATCCATGTGTTTTCACTTCATTTCTACAGATGCCTTCCCAGGTCTATTTCCCCAGAGACCCTGAAACTGTTGAAAGGGACACAGAAATTGAGCAAAGGCAGCCGAATGACTACAATTTCTTACACCAGTACTGAGAGTTTTGACCAAAGACCAAAAGAAGTGACTCCTGAAGACCTTGGGAGTACGAGTACCTATTTCCATGCTCAAACTCAGAAGAGTGATAAGAAACAGGGTCAGCCTAGAGAAATACACCTAACTGAATTCTCAGTTTATAATTCATGACTTTGATAATCACTTTGTAATTCTATATTTGAAAGCCTGGGTTTCATGAACATCTCTTAAAATCTGTAAGAAAATTTTTAAAATGTAAATTTCAAATCTATCTTAATGAAGAAGGAAAACAGAGAAGAGAATAGAATTCATTCCTAGAATGAAAAAAGAAATATTTTAAGGACGGAAAACCCAGGGAGACAAATTATTCTTCAGCACTTTATAAAGTCTCATCATGGTTAAATATCATCACTTTATGTAACCAATGTTTAATTACTGGTATACTATTAAATGAAACAATATGGAAAAGAAGGTTAGATTTAGCTTTTTTAAAAAAAATTTTAAACGCCATAATCTTATCTGAGTTCCACCAGATTTCAACACTGGGGGCTTCAGGAACTTTCTAAGATTCTACTTTTGCTCATCTCTATAATAAGAAGTAATTCAGAATTCAATTTAGTAACATCAAATGGTAAAACCGCAACTATTTTAATTAAGATTTCTTTTAGCTCATCTTAATTCATTAAGATCAGCGGGTGATATTTTTTCCACTGGCATGCATGTCCTTTTCCAATATGACAAGTCAGTGGAAAACGCAGACAACCCTGCCACAGCTCAATTACTCAGCTACTGCCTCTAGGCAGAGCCCAGTGCCAGGCTGCTGCAGAGGGAAAGAGGCCAGGCTTTCTCTGGAATGGTCCCATGAAAGGGTCTAAGGGGAGCCCAGCAGCAAATTATTGTAAAACAACCAAGGATTTTAATGGACATGTAACCACCCCTGGAAAAAAGCACACATTAAAAAGAGAGGCTCGCATCCTTATATGATCTTGTGAAAATTTTGAATTTTTACAACTTTGTTCTTTGGAGTCTAAAAACACCTATAAAACATTATTAAGTTGATTGAAAATAGCTACAGTTCTTATTCTATCATTCTGAAATCTAGCTGATCTACATTTTATAATTTACCAAGACTCAGAGTATAAGATTCGTAAGAAAAGAGAAGATAAGGTCAGGTCTAAGCTCCGAATATTTGAACAATTTGGGGCAAAGTGCTTATTTATTTTGGCCGACTTGTTCTTCATTCCTATTTGTACTTATTCGGTCTGTCAAAGTCCAAGAAAATCCCAGTGCCCACTGAGGCAGGGAGGTCTCTACCGCTTGCTAAAAAGCTGACAGATCTCCCAAGAGTCAAAGACTGAGGGAATCTCTGGGTGGAAGAAATACTACAACTCATTCAAGCACCGTTCTCCTAACCGATCTTCCACACCCAGAGATATGTGAGCGATAAAGGAGAACGAAAGTAACTCCCTGTGATCGCTGGCGCTTCCCCAGAGAAGAGAGACTTGAGTAGTTTGGTGAAGACAGAAATGGAGTAACAGCTGAGTAGAGCATGTGGGCTGCCTACACTTGCTCAGAGGGGACCCTGCTGGGGAGACTTTCAGTCCTGGGCCCGCTGAAGTGTACAGCGAAGTCAAAATTCCAAGTGGATCGTGCAGTGTGATGTCAGCAACGTGTACACTGAGGTTAGGAGGATGGCTAAATCAGATTAGAACGGGAAGCTCAGCTGATCTGATTTCTTACTGGCTGCTTTCATCACAGGGCTAGTATTTCTGAGCCCTTCACAGACAGCATGGTCATCATGAGGGGCTGTGACAAAGCCCCAGTTTGGGTCATGTCTGATCCAGCCACACTCCTTAGCATTAAAAGCCAAGAATAGGATTTGGACCCGGGATAAGTCTTGAGAAAAGGTGAATTCAATGTGTGGCTTTCTCTTTGTAAAAAAAGGCTAGACATGAATTTTAGAGTCAAGATCTTGCAGGATCTTATCTTTCTGTTGGTGTTTCAGAGATTACTTTATTTTTACTTTTAACCCATGCTGCACTTCCCCATGGTTAACATGGCAAATTTCACACATGTAGAAAGTCATGCAGATGAATTATTTTACCTTTGCCTGCACCTACATCAGGTGGGAGAATACCAGCTTTCATGAAGGGAAACAGAAACAGGACACTCTATAGTTAGCATGTAAAGCTCCATAAAAACACCTCTTAAAACACTAAAGCATGCAAGAAGAATGGAGTGTACCACATCAGTGTACCACCACAAGGCATGCTGGTATTCCCAAACTTACCAGGACTCAAATACCCACATTACTTAAAGAGCTTTATTCATACTTGCCTATTATGTAAGATGCTTAGGAGATTTCAAACCAAATTTCAATTTCTAATGCTATGGAAGATAATCAAATAAATAACCCTTAAGCAGTTCTATAATTTAGAGGCATGCAAAATCTTTTACTTTTTTTTTTTATCATTTTCACTGAATCTAAAGTTTTTCAAAATCATTTTTAAAAGTATGAAAGGAAGAGTTCCTTCCTTTCCTAAATACTTTAATGAGGCTCTTTTGCTTTCTCTGTACCAGATGGCATAGCAAACTATGAAGTCCCATGCTCAAACATAAAAGTAAATGCATTATTTAATAACTGTTTTGATTTCCTTCCCAGAAAACCTAAATCAGTATGTAGACTAGCAAATAGTTTCTGATAAATCTAGACCACAACCAGAATCACGTGTATTTATTTGTGTATAGGTCTGCATGTCTGTGTGTGCATGAATGTGTTACACACATATATATGTATATGTGTGTGTATCTATATGCAAAGTTGTAGACTGGAAAAAAACATTGTCTTGAACTATGAATTCAAGTGTGGCAAAATGTTGTAATTTCCTACTCTCACCTCAATATTTTAATACACGTTTAAAAGGGACTTAAAAAACAAACAGCAAATCATTATTCCAGTATGAATTAAATCATTTTTTACATATATTTCAGAAAGAGAAGTTACTAATACATGTTTGTATTAGTTGGGTAACATGGATACTTCCACGGTAAGAAGGAAAGAAAACCGTGATTTTTGTCTCATGATACTTCTAATTACATGGATTTTATACATACCCAGCTTACCTTCATCCACAGTTGTTATTGCTTCTTCTGTTATTTGACTTCCTGATCCTGCTGCTGTTTGCGCATAGAAATAAAACTTATACCGAGTGCTGAAATTTAAATTTTTTAAAGTCCAGCGGGTCTTGTTGGCAGGAATTTTCAGATCTACCAGAGGGCCTAATTCATGTGTGCTATTAACTGTCAACAAGAACATAAACAAAATAAAGTAATAAAGTAAATGAACAAGCCAAACAAAAACAAACACGTTGACAGAGAACAAAGCAATGGTTACCAGAAGGGAAGGTGTGTCAGGAGAAGGGGAAATGGGTAAGAGAGTCAACTGCGTGCTGACGGATAGAAGCTGAGCTTCTAGTGGTGTATACAGAAGCTGTGGTGTATACAGAAATCAAAACAGTATTGCACACATGAAACTTGCATAATGTTGGAAACCAGTGTTTCCCCCATTAAAAAAAACAAAGTCATTCCCCATTCACTGCTGTAGGAACACTATCATAAATAAATGCATCAACCCAAAATGTTAAACGTGGATTACACTGATTTGTGTAACCTTACTCACTCTTTGTCCAACATAATTCATAACCTTATCTAGTCCTATAAATGGGAGATTGGGATTGATATACACAAACTACTATATATAAAATAGATAACTAATAAGGACCTACTGTATAGCACAGGGAACTCTTCTCAATACCCTTATACTGGCCTATGTGGGAAAAGAATCTAAAAATGAGTGGATGTGTGTGTGTGTGTATATATATATATGTATATATATATATATATATGTATGTGTATATATATATATATATAACTGAATCATTCTTAGCTGAAAATTAACACAACACTATAAATTAACACACTCCAATAAAGATTACAAAAAAGAGAATGATCTCAAGATTCACCCTATGATTATAATACAAATGCATCTATGTAAGTATATATGTACATACATAGACAGGTATTTAATTTTGCTTTTGCAAGCCTTTTAAATATAAAAAATAAACTAAGGGATTAACGATTTAAAAATTTCTATAACATGGTGCAACAAGGGGAAATATAGTCTCCACTGGCTTCTAAGTTGGGAGAATTTTACATACATAGACATAGACAGACATACATAGACAGATATTTAATATATATACACAGATATTTAATTTTGCTTTTGCAAGCCTTTTAAATATAAAAAATAAACTATGGGATTAACCATTTCCTATAACATGGTGCAACAAGGGGAAATAAAGTCTCCACTGGCTTCTAAGCTGGGAGAATTTTATAGCTGAATCTCAATAGCATTTCTTGTCTCTGTTTTTGCAGATGCAATCATGTGTTCTTAAATAACCCCTAAGCTTGTCTTCAGGGGCCTTGTGCCAAATTTACCCCTTTTCTTCCCATTTTCTGGTCCTACATAATGCCCACATATGTAACGATAGTACCCACCTAAACCCCATGCTCAAGGTATTATTCTACAGATCATTTATATTCAAAAGCATATATGTAATTTTTCTTTAAAAAGTATGATTTGAAGTTCCTTCTAGAATAACAGTTGAAAGTATATAAGTATATATTCTACAGCTGTAAGGAAACAACTTGTTTGTATTTTAAGGTAACTGTTAAGATTGTTTCTTTCTTAAGCCATATTCCCCAGTTTCTTTCTCCCCATAACTTACTTGGCTGATATTTTAAGGTATACTCTGTCAAAATGCCATTCGGATGGCTTGGCGGCTCCCATTCCAAAGTGAGAGAATCTACTGTTGGATTAACGATCTTCAAAGAGGACGGAGCACTGGGGACTTTGAATGAGAAGTACAGTCAACACAAAGGTTTTTGAATGTTTCAAACTGCATTAAAGTGACATATTTCACCAGATCTATACCACGCATAAAAATTTTTATAACTCATTCATGACTCAGCTGAAAATATGTTAATAGAAACCTGTTCTGCCTCACCATTTCCATCTAAAGTCATTAAAACCATTCTCTCCAAATACATAAGGACTTTGCCTTGATACGGACTCAAACTAACGTTCAAACTAATATTGTTGTTGTTCTTTTAAAGAGACAGTACTTGTTTGTTTCTTGAATGGGGTCTTAACAAAAGCAAACTAGTAACTGAGCAGAATTAGTAATCTAACCAGACCTGTAAGTAGAAGCAGTTACATTCTGGGCCATGAAGGACTGTTTTCCCCAACAAATCAGGAGTCTGCAAACAATCAGAACACACTGCGTGCTAGGCTCTGGGCCTGAGCCAGCCTGTCCAGGTGCAGAGGAGCTCTTATCCCAAGAGCTGACAGATGCCCAGCATCTCTTGGTGATGGACAACAGCCTGGTTGCTGGCAAACCCCTGGCTCTGGGGAAGGCCTGCAGGGAGTCAGGATCTCTGTGGCAGAGGCTGGCAGATTACCAGAGGAAACATGCCTGGTCTTTTATCCCCTTCCTCATGAGGATGAAGGATGATGGCAGTCCTCCTCCATGATCGTTACCTTCTCTACCCAACCTACCACGCTCCCTAGACCCTCCTGTCATTACAGCCAGAAATCAGGTAGTCAACTGGAATTTCTCCCTCTGCCTCATTTTTACCATCTCTGGAATATGAAATTCTGCCACATCCAGCGTGGTAACCTCAACTATATCCCTTCCCTCCTCGCCTCTCGGCTGCTGTCCCCTTCAGGCCCTCAGTGGCTTTTGCTGAGCCTAGCAGAGTCCTGGCATATAATTCCAGGTTTCCTCACATAACCCCTTTGAGAATCTGACACCCATAAACTCTCCCCTGAAAAATACATATCCCTTGCATATAGCACTAGGGGGTTCATGGAGCTCCTTAAACCCATCCACCAACCCCTTAAGAGACTACAGTTCCAGGTTAAGAGCTCCTGGTTTGAGGGTTAATATCCCTAGCATTTAAGATCAGCCATCATATTGGTCTTCCCAAACTGAGCTTCCTCTCTTTTCTCGCCATTCTTGGCGGCCTAACTTACGGTTCCCCGAAGGAGCCATGCTGCTTCCTACCTTTGTGTCTTGGACATACTACTTCCTCTCTTGTCTGTCCTTTAATCTCCTGGCCCTCTTTTCTATGGCACCATCCCCTGAGCTACCTAAAGAACCAGTGTAAGGTCTCACCAGTGAAAGCCTCTAGTGGAAGGAGCCCTGATCTCCAAGGGGCAAGGAGGCTGAGGACAAGGCATTGTAATGAGATGGCAGTTAGGACACAGGTGACTCTCAGAGGCTGCTGGGCAGCGGCCAACACCATGAGCCCTTCAACCAGAAGTCAGGACACGGTTTGTCTGTAAACTGCTTTTATCTGTGTCTGGGTATATGTTTGAAAAAAAATTACTAATTAAAAAAGATACATGCACCTCAATGTTCACAGCAGCATTTCTTACAATTGCTAAGATATGGAAGCAACCTAAGTGTCCATCAAGAGATCAATGGATAAAGAAGATATGGTGCATATATACAAGGGAATACTACTCAGCTATAAAAAGAATGAAATAATGCCATTTGCAGCAACATGGAGGAACCTGGAAGTTGTTATGCTAAACGAAGTAAGTCAGACAGAGAAAAACAAATACTACATGATACCACTTGTATGTGGAATCTAAAAAATACAACAAGCTAGTGAATTTAATAAAAAAGAAGCAGACTCACATATATAGACAGCAGACTAGTGGTTATCAGTTTGGAGTGGCAGGGGGAGGAGGAATAAAGAGGTAGGGGAGTAAGAGGTAGAAATTATTAGGTATAAAAATAAGCTTCATGAATATACTTACAACATGGGGAATATAGCCAATATTTTATAACTATCAATGGAGTATTACCTTTAAAATTATGAATCGCTATATTGTATACCTATAACTTACATAATATTTGTATTGCAACTATACTTCACCAGGCTCCCAGGTGACTGTGCCCAGACTCCTCCAGCCCCAACTCCTACATCAGTGTGTTTGGTTCTCCCCTCCCCCTCCCCCTGCATGGCCTGCACTTGGAGTGACTCTTCCCAGCACAGTCTGTCAAGAACTCCAAACTTCGGGGACTTCCCTGGTGGTCCAGTGGTTAAGACGCCATGCTTCCAATGCAGGGAGCACAGGTTCACCTCTGATTGGGGAATTAAGACCCCACATGCTGTGTTAGCATGAACTCTGAAGCTACACTGAGAAAAAAGTAAACTACAACCTAGAGGATTCTTTTCCTTTCTAGATGTTTTTTCAGGCAATCACATTTAGCTCTCATGCTTTTTGGCTAAGGTAACTGAGGTTTAAAGAAGTTACATAACTTGCTTTAGGTCAGAAAGTTAACAATCCAGGTCAGCATCAAATTAGTAAGGTTCTACAAGGCATTGTAATAAGATGGGAGCATTGTACATCTCATTGTAATGAGATGGCTTTCATAATAATGCTGCTGTGAATATTGGGGCACATGTATCTTTTTTAATTTTTTTTTTCAAATATATACCCAGACATGGATAAAAGCAGTTTATAGACAAACCCTGTTCTGACCTCTGGTTGTAGGGGTCATGGTGTTGGCAGCTGCCCAGCAGCCTCTCAGACTCACCTGAGTGTCCCAACTCCCATCTCATTACAATGCCTTGTAGAATCTTACTTAAGCGTCCATCAACAGACAAGTGGATAAAGAAGCTGTGGTACATACATACAATGGAATACTACTCAGCCACAAAAAGAATGGAATTTTGCCATTTGCAGCAACATGGATGGACTTGCAGGGTATTATGCTAAGAGAGACAGAGAAAGATTTTTGGCAGTATGACTAAGTGTGGAGAAAAATGTTAAGTTGAGAGAAAGGTGGTTTTGGGGAAGCCTGTGAAGCCTTATCCACAGCCTCAGGCCATAGATGAGCTGACACTTTGCCAGCTCTGTGTGTGCTGTGTTCATCTATGGGACAAATCACATTTGGCTTCCAGAATATACCTTACTTTGGGGTCCTTCTGTTATCCAAAGCCTCTCAAGATGTGCCATATCCTCCCAGAATCTCAGAAATACATCCACCCTACCTCCTTCAGGAGTATTGAAGACCTTGTCAGAGCTGGCTGGGCCCTCCCCTTTCCCATTGACCACACGGACATTCAGTGTGTAGTGGCTAAAGGGCTCCAGCCCAGGCAACATGCCGTGAGTCTTGCTGCCCTGGAAAGTAAGGATCTTCTTTTCAATATGGCGTCTGTTTCTTGTCAATGAACTCTGCGCCTTCCAGTAGTAAATCTGAAACAGCAAGAAGAAAGTCAGGGATGGACAAGCGAATCAATGGAATCTTCACGATCACAAAATTAAAGCTTTGTGTTTTCCCCCAGAAAGTTCCCATTTTAGACTAGTGGAGCATTTTAGACTAGTGAAACAATGGACAGACATTGATTTTGAAGCAAGCGAGTAGGACCCCACAGGTAGTGAGAGAAATTAAGAATATTTGATGAAGCTGGACTATACTATTTTTATTTTGTTAGAGGAGTCTAAGTGAAATAAACTAAAGAAATGAAACAGCATGAGACCCATAGAGAAGGATTTAAGTGTCCTTTACTTATATAAAATATTCTAAAAGTAAAAATCATTGTTGTTGTTTAGTTGCTAAGTTGTGTCTGACTCTTTTACAACCCCGTGAAAAAAAAAGATTACTGCCCAATATTTACAAACTTTTCCAGACTTAATACAACTTCAAGTACAACATATCATCATATCATCTAGTTTAATACTAAAACCCACAGAAAAGGTGTAACAATTTTTATTATGACTATTCCTATAGTACAGATGAGCCCCTGGGCTAGCAAGAGGCAAGAAGACCCTCTACGAAATCTATGGCTTTCTCACTAAACCAAACTGCATTGCTTAATTAAAAGTACTTATTTTTTGGCATTAAATTGCAGACAGATTTTGAAGAGATAAAGTATCAATTAACTTTGGATAAAAAGGCAGAATTGCTATTTATTAAGTGCTCTTGAATTCTCTTAGGAGTTTAAAAGCACTTTCAAAAGAAATCAACATATCTACAGAATCTGGCCAAACTGAACGTGATGCAGTGCAAAAACTGGCCTCTAGATGTCAGGGTTTAGCAAATCAAGCAGTGACTTCTTGCTGGCTAGGAAAGTTCTGTGACCATCTGTCAATCAAAAACATGAATCAGTCTTTCCACCCTTCCCAAGAACAAAGAAAACTGATGTTTATAAGAATGACCTAGTTGGGACTACATGATCTTGACCTACAATCTAAATTATTAACAACAAAAGTCTACATTGTTCTCAGGATAATTCTGTTTGTTCAACACATGTCACTATTGCTTTAAAGCTAGGTGCGTTTCATGACACTGTAGCTTTCTGAACAAGAGTTTTTCCCATTTAATGCATTCGTTAACTGTTTAGTTGGCAGACTGTTAGACTACATGTGGGATAAGTGGAGAAAGTACTTTTCTCTTACTTTGTGAACAGTGAGATTTTGATCTGACTCTAGCTGGGATCCTGCAGAGGTGGCTTGCCAGATGAACTCTCAAGGCTTCCTCCAGCCAAGAACAGTGAATCTGGCATGCCTTTCACTTAGATGGGTAGGTTCTAAGAAAAGAACAAGAAAAGTGTCTTTCACTTGCCCGATAGCCCTGCAGGTGTCCTCGGATACTTTTCAGAGGTACAGGGTCCCAGTGCACCTCAGCTAAGGTGCTGTTTACCACGCTGACACGCACGTTCCCGGGAGCCACCATTGGGACTGAGGAAGATGAGAAAGGGGGGTAAGAAGTATCAATGTCATTTTGAATTTCATGCAAAAATGTCACTGTCTCATAATTTTGACTTGACACATGCCCCAACCCTATTCTACGAATTATCAAGGAGAGTAATTTTTCATTTTTGATATCTGTTCATTTGACTTTGTGAGAATAACATTTTTTTAAAAAGTAATAACTTTTAACATTCTGAACCGATTTTCTACATAAGTAGGCTGTTTAAATGCAGAAATGTTGAGCAAAATAACCTCTGCCTCTCTCCTTCCCAATCTAAGGACCTCTGCACAGGGCCTTGAATCGCACCTCGGTAATCTGTTTTGCTGGGGAGAAAATACACACAAAATAGCATCAGACACTTACGGTCTTCTCCAGAATGTCCCATGACCGCAGCTGGCTCTGGGGCAAACCCTGCATCGTTCAGGGCCTGAACTTTGATCAGGTACGGCACAAAGGTTGGGGTGCCCGAGACAATGTATTTGGATACATTTGCCACAACCACAGACGTCCATTCATCATCGCCATCCTTCTGGCGCCAGCTAACTTTGTACTGAAGGCCTGGCCCATTAGATTCAAAACCATTCAAGGGCTATAAGAAAAGCCAGATAATCAGATTGACTGCACCATCTTATACTGGAATGGCAAGTTCAATTCCCAGACTTAAGGACAGTGAGCACTGAGACAGTAAAATATAAGCTATGAACAATTTTCTCCAGGAAACTTTTTGTCTTTTTTTCACATGTGATGAGATTTAGAGCTTGTTTGGGATCAACACTTCAAAGGTAGTTAATTTCTATCTTGAAGTGGTAAAAACCACCCAAACCTCTCAAATTCTGGCTTCACAGTTATGGGTGGGTGACATAAAACTTTTCAGTTATATAATTTCCTTTATGCATTTCTGCTTGTGTGACAGTACATCAGTCTCTATTTTACTTGGAGACTGAAACTTGTGAACTACTCCTTTATTAAAAAAAAATGATACTGGCTTATCCTGTCTTGTTTCTCCATGCATGTATATAAGTATACACAAATGTGTATGCATCTAAGTATGGCCCTGTGTGGGTCTATCTAAAGTAAGTTTTAAAAAACCACAAATAAATATACATTAATTTTTCAAGTCCGGAAAATACACATAGGCCAAAAAGAAAATAGTTGAAGTTGACTACTGGTACGTGTCTTCTAGATGGGTTCTTTATGACGACGGTAATTCTAGTCAGCATTTACTGAGCTTGTATATGTGTTAGGCACCGTCCTACATGCTTGCTATGCATTAACTCCTTTAATCTTATGAGGTTGGTTCATTGCTATTCCCATCACACAGATACATGCTGGAGATGTTCAGTGTTACACAGTTAGTAAGTGTCAAAGCTGGGATCTGCATCCATTCATTCCGGCTCCAAGGATCAAGCTTTTAACTACTACACTATAAATAAATAAAGAGTCCCCAAAATGGATGAAAGGGGATTTTTAATACGGATATTATTTAAAAAACCTTTCTGGGATGGGGAGGGGAAGGAGGATCATGAGACATAGGATATATGTAAAACTATGGCTGATTTGAGTTGTTATATGACAGAAACCAACACAACATTGTAAAGAAAATTTCCCCCAATTGAAAAATAAATAAACAACTTTTCTTTCCACTCTAAATATACCGAGGAAAATTGAAGATTTCAGACATAGCTCACCTTCCATGTAATCACCAAATTATCTGGCTCTGATCCCAGCCCTTCCACCGCTGTGGGATTTTTATCAGGTTCTAGAAGTCAAGCAGCCATACACTCGTAAGCTTTGATCTTTTGCAAACAGTGGAAAGCGTTTCTATGTTATTTCATATCACAGAGGTCCTGCTTTACCTGCGGCTTTAGTCAAATACTGCTCAGATGCCTCGCTGGGCAGGCTCCTCCCCAGCTTGTTTTCCGCCATCACGCGGAAGGAATAGTTGACATAGGGCGACAGCTTCAGCTGGGCTGTGGTCTGTGTCCCAGGAACTTCAGTTTGGTGGTGCCACAGCCCCGGCTCATGCATTGCATCTTCGTACTCAATGATGAATTCTGGCCATACCACATACATGCAACAAACCCAAGACATGAACTCATTCACCCGATGGTAGCTTACTAGGGTAATGAACAAGATAATCTAACAAGAGCAGCCAAACATGAGCTATCTGACTTTCAAGAAAAAAATCACTGGGGTATTCTGAGTTCTATTATTGTCCTCAACATTTAAGCGGATCCAATAATGTTTGGTATTCTTTCTTTAGCATGTTGAGTTAAAATTATTTAGAAGTGACCCACATATTTCTAGGAAAGTTTAAACAATGAAAAAATGACTGATTTTTGTTTTCCACAACAGGAGAAGTTAAATTAAATACAAGAAGATACCATTTCCCACTACACAGACTGGCAACAATCAAGCATTTAACAGACTTTGTGGACTTGGACATAGGGAAATGGGCATTCTTATACTTTGTGGGAAGCATGAACTGGTACAACTTCAATGGAGCACAATTTAGAAGATCTAACAATATTTAACTCAGATATCCTTTGATTGAGAAACTATGCTTCGAGCAACTTATTTTGAATAAATGTGCTTATGCATATGTTCAAAAATACATGAAAAGGAATCCACATGGCAGCATTGTTTGCAAGTGAAACAACCTAATTGCAAACAAACTAAATGTTCATCAGTAGAACACTGATTAAATAAATTATGATGCATCCCCACAATGAAATATTCTGCAGCTGTCAAAAATGAATAGGGCTGCTCCACCTGTAATGAAACAGAATGATTTCTAAAATATATTGTTAAGTTAAACCAAGAAGGGTTTAGACCATGATCCAGTGTGTGCTGGATACTACAGTTGTGTAAATGTAAAAAGATTTACTATGACATACACACATACACATGTGCTTGAATGTACATGTGTTACGTCTCAGAGGACACAGACTGTAATACTGGTGTCACTGGAGGAACTGAGAATCAGGGGTGGGAGGAAGACGTACTTTTTAATGGATATCTTCTCTCTTGTCTCTATTAAAATTTTGTGGTATGTGTATTTCATCCTTGTAAAAACAGGTATTTACTCAAAAAGATGAATGCACCACAATGCAGTACTATTTACAATAGCCAAAATATAGAAGCAATCTAGATGTCCATTGACAGATGAATGCATAAAGAAGATATAGTATATAAATACAATGGAATATTACTGAGCCATAAAAAGAATGACGTAATACCACATGTGGCAACATGGATGGACCTAGACATTACGATAGTAAGTGAAGTAACCCAGGCAAAGAAAGCCAAATATCACACAATATTGCTTATATGTTCAATTCAAAAGAAAATGATGCCAATGAACTTATATACAAAACAGAAATAGACCCATAGACATGGAAATCAAAGGGGAAATGTAGGGGGAGGGGTAAATGAGGAGCTTGGGACTGACATAGACACAGTACTCTACAGAAAAGAGATAACTGACAAAGACACATGGCACAGCACAGGAAACTATACTCAATAGTTTGTAATGACCTAGGATGTGAAAAAATAGGTATAAGTCAATCATCCTGCTGTACACGTGAAACTAACAACACTGCAAGTCAAGTATACTTCAATTAAAAAATAAATGGAAAAAGGGGTATTTAGATATTCATTATCTACTACTTGCCATGTACCATGAAACGAATTATAGATACAAAAATGAACTAGAAATATAGTGTTGCACTGCTCATAACTCAGAGTTCTCCTTCTAATCTACATTAATTTGCTAGTGATCTCCAGTTTCATAAACCAATGACCTTCACATTTATATCTTTAGCCTCTATCTCTCCCCTGAACTGCAGTCTTGGACACTTAATCATCTACTCAAGAATTCCACTTGTTATGGCATCTCAAACTGGATGTGACCAACACTGATCACAATCTTCAGCCCAACTGGTAGTGATAACTCAGGTCAGAATCTTTTGAAGTCCTTTTTGATTCCTCTCTTTCTCTCAAATGCTCAACAGGCTTGTTGGCTGTATTTTTTAAATATATGCAAAACTTCAGCCTACCATTTCTCAGCTTCTCCATCCCCATGAGCTAATATAAGACTTGAAGATTTCTTGTGTGAATCACTGCATAACCTCCTAACTCCCAAGCTCCCAGCTTCTAGGTTATGGTAGGCTTAGTGTCCCAGTACTTTTTTTCATGGCTCCTTTAGGTCAAAAGAAAAACTTAACATTTCCAAGTAGTAAGGAGTTAGGTCCATATAAACTAATAAGCATTTATGTCTTAACTTAAAATGAACAGGAAACCACATAACTTCTCTAACCTTGTCAACAAATTAGATACCACCTTCCTCCTTTCCTGTTTCACACTGATTTTCACAGTACTTGCTTTTTATCACAGCGAAGTCTTTGCAGAGATATGTCATTGTCACAATGTGACATGGCACTATTAATATTGAAGCTGTGAACTACCTCCAGCTAGTATTCCATGGTGTGTCTGACAGATGCCATTGTATTTAAAAAAAAAAAATTTTTTAAATCACAAACTTAACATCCGGAGGCACACCTGTGAGTTTGCTGAGGTTCTGCATAGTATTTCAATGTATGATTTGAGAACCATGGTCCTGCCTGGTCTCACCACTCTGCTATCCTCTTGTTTCTCTATTGACTATTTTCAGAATAGCCAGTGTGATCCACTGTTGATTAGTCACAAAGTCATGTCTGACTCTTTTGCAACCCCATGGTCTGTAGCCTGCCAGGCTCCTCTGTCCATGGGATTTCCCAGGCAAGTGGAGTGGATTGCCATTTCCTTCTCCAGTGGATCTTCCCAACCCAGGGCTTGATCCTGTTTCTCTTGCATTGCAGGGGATTCTTTGCTGCTGAGCCATTGGGGAATCCCAGCATAATCCATTGCCTCTATTTAAGTCCTTCCAATTCCTTCCCAACTCCTACAATGGAATACACGGCCCTACACATGCACATCCTACTCCGCCCACCAACTCTCTGCCTCTTTGACCTTCTTTCCTACTTCACTTCCTCTTATTCATTTCACTCCAGCTCAGTGGCTTCTGAGCAGACACATTCCTCTCTCAGGGTCTCTGCTCTTTCTCTTGCTCTCCCCGGGAAATTCTTCCTCCAGAGAACTACATAGCGTGTTCAGTACCTCCCTCTTCTTGTCTTAATTGACATACACAAACGTTACCTTCTTTTTTTAAAAGTGATTATTTTGTAATTGAAGCATAGTTGATTTACAATATTCTGCTAGTTTCAGATATATAGCAAAGTGATTTGGTAATACATATATAGATGAATGTAGCTATAATCATTTCCCATTCTTTTCCATTACAGTTTATTACAATATACTGAATATAGTTCTCTGTGCTAAACAGTAAATCCTTGTTTATCTGTTTCATATATAGTAGTGTAAACCTGTTAACCCCAAATTCCTAATTTATTCCTTCTGCCTTTCCCTTTGGTAACCATACATTTATTTTCTATGTCTATGAGTCTGCTTCTGTTTTGTAGATATGTTCATTTGCACCATTTTTTAGATCCATATATAAGTGGTATCATGTAAGATTTGTCTTCTCTGTCTTCGTGTTGATGGACACAAGTTACTTCTATGTCTTGGCAGATGACTGTAAACAGTGCTGCAATGAATACTGGGGTACATGTGTCTTTTTGAATTAGGGCTTTCATCTTTTCTGGATATGTGCACAGGGATGGGATTGCTGGCATGGTAACTCTATTTTCAGTTTTTTTTTTTTTTTTTTTAAAGGAAACTCCATACTGTTTTCCAGAGAAATGCTACCTTATTGATGTAGCTTTTCCTAACCACCTTGTTTGTAATTATATCCCTTACCCCTGTATTCTTTAATCTCCTTCTCCTGCTTTGTTCTTTGTGTGGCCTAAACATGGACACACACACACACTCAGAACCGTGTGTATATATACGCTTATATTTGACTCCTCTAGAAAGCAGATGCAGAGACAGAACTAAATGTGTGCAGTGTCAATATATACATGTATTCGGAGGGTTAGGGTTAGCGTGGGTAGCGCCCCACCCTCTGAGGAATTTCCCCCTGGGGTCCTTGCTGACTTGGCTGAGACAGTCTGTACTGGAGTCTGAGAGTTCTGCCACACATTCCTCCCTCCTCTCTCCTTTCACAGGGTTAGGTAAGTAAAGTGACTTTTCAAACCTGCAACCAGTAACAGAGCTCAGTGCAGACAAGTGAGGTGTCTGTCGTTCCATTAGCCCTTGCTATAAAGTGACACATTCACCAGTGTTAACCCCTCACCTTGATGACATCAGCCTAGAGAATAAAATCAGGTGAGGGACCATGCCGTAAGGATACTGGAAGAGCTTAGTAAAATTAGACTATGGACAAGCTTAGAAGTTTTAAAATCAAACAGATACCTAAGAGAGTAGACACAAGTCTGTAGTATGTTTATGCTGCATGAAGACTAAATCGCTTTCCAGTGACTAAGACAATTCTGTAATGATGTGCATGTTGACTTATTATACCTGCTGTAAAGCAGAATAGTTCCCATGAAATTAAGCAAGAACCTCTCCTCTGTCTTCTGTTCTTTAGTGATGGTCCTTTCTCAATGGATTTTCAGTCCTTGATCAGAACACTCATTTCATTCATGCCAAGTCTTCCTGTTCATCCAGTATATTAGCCAGACTCAGCTGGTGAGGATGCTTAGAGACTTTTTTTTAACCCAGGTTAAAATGACCCCATCAGATTTCAAGGCATTTCTACTCTTCATTCATTCATTCATTCAACAAATATCTATTGAGTACCTATTATATACCAGGCATTCTTCTGAAACAAGTTAGTCAAAAATCTCTGCCCCTATGGAGTGTATATTTTAGTTGAGGACACAAATAAGATAAAAAAATTATTACTGTATTACTATGTACAGTGTCTATATATATATGTATGTATGTGCATATATGTATACATGCATATGTACACATACATATACACGCACTACTCAGATCTCTTTTCGAGCGAGAACCCACTACCAGGAATGCCAACAGCAGGCTCTGTCTGCTGCCCCTTTCCCAAGGATCACTGCGGCGTTCCTGTGAGGCCACTCTCTACCTGAGCTAGTCCAGTGACTGAGCACCGCGAGGGCCCTAGACTCAGCCCCACCCTCTGCAGAACTTCCCCCTGGGGTCCCTGCTGACCCGGCTGAGACAATCTCTACTGGAGTCTGAGAGTTCTCCCACCCACTCCTCCTTCCTCTCTCCTTTCACAGACATCAGACCTGCGTTACAGTCTGAAGATCTTTCCTGCCTACTGCTGCTTTCTCTCCCTTTTATCTTCCATGGGCTCTTTCCCAAATAACCTGTCTAGGTTGATGTCATCAAAGTGAGGAGTTTGAGGAGTTAACACTGGTGAATGTCACTTTATAGCAAGGGCTAATGGAAAGAAAGACACCTCAGATGTCTACACAGTTCTGGTACCAGCTGAGGGTTTGAAGTCACTTTACTTACCAAGTCTCAATTTTCTAAGATTTAGACTAGTCTTTCTGTTATTTTCTTCGCAAAATATCTTGCAATATATCTTCCTACTTTGGTAGAAATTGAGGGTGATTCTTATGGATCTTTAACACAAAACGACAGTCTATTCACTTAATTAACATCTTTATCCATCAGTGTTCCAAACCAGAAACTGTAACCAAGAATGACTCCAGCCCTGAGGAGAGGTGAGCCATAAATAAATGTTTTGGTTCCGTGAGAAATGAAGCAGAGGATGCCAGGAAATATCTCTGTGGGAAATTTGAATTGCATGTGACAGAATGCTTTGAAAATAATCATAAGTTTACCAGTGAAAAAGCAAATGACATCACATACTTGTAATAGGACTATTGTTGTCATCGCCTGGGGTCCATGACAGCTGAACACTCCTGTCGAGTCGATCTGTCAATTCTAAATCAAAGGGAGGATTTGGGACATCTGTAGATCAAACACATACATCATAGTTAGCCATCTGACCTTGAGGTTCTCATTACTTGTGCTACTATTCACAGAGGGGACGCTTAAAGACACAGAGCACGTAACGGCCAATGAGCATGCAACCGAAAGGAAATGAAAACAGCTGAGGCTGCTGGGAACACACACACACCCCAGCAGAACCCCTCAATGAGCTCTGCTCATATCTTTTTCAAATGAAACTAACTCCCTTGTCACCAAAGCCAGTGGAATGGACAAGTATGGTTCTCCAGCACTCTCAGTGTGTGTCTTTTCATAAACACAGACGAGCACAAACAGAAACGATAACATGGAAGCTGAATTTCTGACAAATGGGAAACAGAGAATGGCAAACGCTGAAAAACAAAATACAGGTAAATGCATGTACTGTTAAAAGAAGCTGCAAATATTCTTTCTGAAACATGCTAAACCACAGATTTGGGGGCACTTGAAGAATATTCATATTTTTAAGGGAATTATAAAATTGATGCTATGCAGCTAGCCCTCAGCATGCATACCTGATGTGGATGCTCAGTACTCGTCAGGCATATGGGGAGGTGTGTTTATTCTCAGGGGACACCAGGGTATAGACACCTGTTGGGATGAAGGTGTCCCAGAAGCATGTCTGCCTCTTCTAATGGTGCATTTGAAATCCAGAGAGTTAACGTTTCCCTTGGGTCTTTTCCTGACCTTGCTCTTGGCAGTACCTCTGGCTCTTGGACAAACCAGAAGCCATATAAAAATGTAAGCACTTCTTTGATAATAGTAAAGAAGCAGTAAATGTCTATAAAGGACAGCTATTCTATAGTATAATTCACGGTATCTGTAAAATCCAGCTGAGTTTTTGCCACAAAATTAATTTTTTTATTTAACACTGAAAACAGATGAGGGTTCTTTAGTCAAAAAGATTTTAGGAAAAAAATTCTGATTTATTTTTCCAACTCAGAGAAATCAACATGATATGGAAGTGTCCTCTTTTTTGTCTCTCTTTAGTGATTTATCTTCTGTGAACACAGTGAATTGGTGGTTTTCTCTGACACAAAGGTCAGATGCTGTTCTAGACATCCATTGTTTTCCTATGTAAATGCCTTGAAAAGGGAACCCCCAAACAACATTTAGCTTTCCAAAACAACTTTTAATAGATTGAAGATCTAATTTGTGGAATGATATATGAAATTGCTTTTCCTGTCTGTAAAATGTGGACAATAGCTTTTGAAAAGCACTATGCTGCTTTACAAAGAAATGGTATCACAGAGGGACTTTCATTAAGTTCAACGACTTTGTAATAACACATGAAATGCTTGGAATTGAGTGGTAATATATGCAGTGAGAAGTTCCAGGGTTATAATGAAAAATGATTCAGTAAATGGACAACACAGTTGAACATCTGACAGAGCCCCTTTCCTTAAAGAAACACAATGACGTGATAGAGATAAGAAAGTAAAGGAATTTTTCTGCATGTGTGAAATTGTTCAAAAGAAAACAGAGAAAAAGGACTCATATTAGTTTACCGTAAATGGGAGCTGGAGTTGGAGTAGGAGCTAGAAAGGACAGTAATATAAACGATTTTAATCAAAATTAGTAATGGAAAGATATAAGATAGCACAAAAAGACAGACGGAGCATGATTAAGATTATAAAACTGAGCCTTATGCTTAGCTGCAAGGCATGGCATTGGTAAACATACAGTAACAATTTGGGGGTAAAATCTCTTCAGTTTTAAATAAAAGTAGATTAACTGCTCTGTCTTAAAACATATCATTAATATGCATAACCACCATTTTAATTCCAGTGCTACTACATGGTACATTTATGCTGGAATTATTTCCTCAAAGGAATCTTTCAAAAAAGATGTGGGTATTTAACTCACCTATAAAATGGTAAAACTGTAACAAGAAAATAGTTACAATTGACAATTTTTCCTTTCAATCTACAACAGGGCAGCCAGTTGTACTATACGTGTTTTAGTTCTTACCAACAACGCTAAGCACAGCACTGGCAGAAACGTTGTCCAGAGTTGTGTTGGCCACACATGTGTAGGTCCCACCATCATCATCCTTGACATCAGCGACCACCAAATAGTCCTTGTCAACAGTGAACCTGCAATTATCACACGTTCAGAGCGGCTGAAATGGACACCCAACCACACCCCACAACCATTTTACTGGCATGAAAACAACGGTGAATTTGATAGAAGGGAAAGATGATAAAGATTAGCAGCACATCAGAGCTAAAATCTTGTACAATACATGTCACTTTGATAATGATTCTAGTTGGAAAATATTTTGAATGAATGAGAAGCTTGTTTTGAAATGATGACGGTCCTTTGGTCCAGTGGTTTTTAACCATGACTCTGGAGTTTTAGGCACTTCCTCAAGACCAGGGGCTGAGGTGGGGGCAGTTCCAGTTATCCTGACTAAAGGGCTTTCCTACAGCTTCTGCGACTACCACTCATCCAGCCCAATTTTTATCAAAGTGTATATTTTTAAATAAGTTATAATTATTGTTGTTTATTTTTCATTGAAGTATATATAATTGATTTACAATGTTTCATGTATACAGAAAAGAGATTCAGTTATATATATATATACAGTTATATATATATATATATATGTACAGTTATATATATATAGACTTCCCTGGTAGCTCAGATGGGAAAGTGTCTGCCTGCAATGCAGGAGACCCGGGTTCAATCCCTGGGTCGGGAAGATCTCCTGGAGAAGGGAATGGCAACCCACTCCAGTATTCTTGCCCTCCCCCCCAAAAAAGGGGCTCAAAGAAATATTTTTGGGACTTCCCTGGTGGCTCAGACGGTAAACCGTCTGCCTGCAATGCAGGAGACCTGGGTTCAATCCCTGGGTCAGGAAGATGCCCTGGAGAAGGAAATGGCAACCCACTCCAGTACTCTTGCCTGGAAAATTCCATGGATGGGGAGCCTTGTAGGCTACAGTCCATGGGGTCACAAAAAGTTGGACATGACTGAGTGACTTCATTCACTCACTCAAATATATATAAATGAATAAGAATATAAATAATAAGAGTATATATGTACATATATATATACATAGTCTCTTCTTCAGATTTTTTTCTGTTATAGGTTATTACAAGATGTTAAATATAATTCCCTGTACTACACAGTAGGTTCTTGTTGTTCATCTGTTTTACATATAGTAAGTTTTACATCTGTTAATCCCAAATTCCCAATTTACTCCACCCCCATCCCTTTCACCTCTGGTAACTCTAAGTTTGTTTTCTAAGTCTGTGATTCTATTTCTGTTTTATAAATCAGTTCATTTGTATCATTCTTCTAGATTCCATATATAAGTGATATCATATGGTATCTTTCTTTGACTTACTTCACTTAGAATGATAATGTCTAGATCCATCCATGTTGCTGCAAATGGCATTATTTCATTCTTTTTTATGGCTAAAGAATTCATCACTTACTGCAGAAACTTTGTGTCATTTTTCCATACGCATAACTTACAATAGGAGAAATGATTTGGAATAGAAGAAAATAAATGCAAACAATACCAATCAGGTTTATCACTAGAAACAGGAAGATTTAGATCACCAGTCACTAAGAAGAGTTTTCTAGAAGTTTCTTGTAAGCATGACAGTTTACCTAGTAGGTCAAAAATCTATGCAAATAGGATTCATGCACGGTTTTAATGAAGCCACATAAATCATTAACTGTCTTCACAGGGGATTTCCAAGCTAAACCTTTAGCTAATTTAGTCCAATGGTCATTTCTTCATACTTCCTTCTCATCTTTATGAGTTCAGATCCCAGAGATAAAACTGATCAGCTGAAGCACAGAACTAGATGGAAACCCTGGGCACAGAAAACGCCACATAGTTCTTTTAAGGAACATTTACAGGCAAGAGGGCACCATTAAGGCACAGTTGAAAAAAAGCCACAGAAACCATTTCTACCAGCAGATAGCATTCCTTCCCACTGGGGTGATGACTGTAGCCCCCCTGTATCTGCTAAAATTTCCCATTCAACTGTGTACTTCATCAAACCCACCTGAAAATGGGCATGACCTTTCCTCCATTCCAAGCTAGAGGAATGCAGCATGCTCAGGCTCTTTCAAATTCTTTACTTGTTTTATTTTTCTCCTCCTCCTTCTATTGGCTTTAGGTAAAATGAAAAGAAAACTCCCCATCCAAATAAAAACTAGAGTCCTGTAAAATACTGATGAGGATTCAGGCACATGCTGATGATTAAAGAGATCACATTTCTGCTTATTTGTAAAAGGGAATGAAAACATCTGTTGAGACTGCACTGTACATGGCAGAAAACAACGGACGTTGTCCAAGATCTGAAAGGAATTTTTGCATCCTGAATTACATAGTACACCAACACACAAAAATAGACAAACATTCTCAGGGTCTTATTTCCATAACTTGATACCTTTCTAGGTCTGAACAATTTACAGCAAGGAAAGGAGATGTATATCTACTTTGAAGACAGCGCAGAAATTTTAAAAGCGTAATCATTAAGTCACTATACAGGGTCTTCCCTGGCAGTCCACTGGTTAAAACTTTGCCTTTCATGGCAGGGGGGTGAGGGTTCAACCCCTGGTCGGGGAGCTAAGATCCCACATGCCTCAAGCAAAAAACATGGAATAGAAATGATATTGTAACAAATTCAATAAAGGCTTTAAAAATGGTCCACGTCAACAAATCTTCAAAAAAAGTCACTATAAAATAAACCTCTAATTCAAGAGCAGCTTAAAGAGAGAAGGATGAAAAAGGAAAGGCATTGTCTTCAAATACCTTCCATCACTGGGCAGCTCCCCGTGGTCTTTCAGCCACGTGACAGTGGGGATTAAGGTGTGATCATGTTTCACTTTGCATTCAAAGGACACAGTGCTCCCTCTTTGCACAACTGCATATTCAGGCTGTTTAATGATCCTTGTTGGATCTGAAATGGAAAGTTACTGTTATCCATTGCCAAAGCTGGAGAATTTAACAAAATCAAAATACAGAGAACAGACTTGTGGTTACCAAGGTGAGGAGGGCGGGGGAGGGGTGGATTGGAAGTTTGGGATTAGCAGATGCAAAATAT
>SJYX01009987.1:124418-144123 GCA_006410675.1 Oreotragus oreotragus | reverse complement strand
TTAAATGACCTAGTGTGCTGTGTGCACAGTAGCTCAGTCATGTCTGGCTCTTTGTAACCGGATGGACTGTAGTCCAGATTTCTCTGTCCATGGAGATTCTCCAGGCAAGAATACTGGAGTAGGTGGCCATGCCCTCCTCCAGGGGATCTTCCCAACTCAGGGATCGAACCCAGGTCTCCTGCATTGCAGATGGATTCTTTACCAACTGAGATACCAGGGAAGCCCTAAATGACCTAGTGGGTTTAAGTAAATTTCCAAGGGTTGAGTAGTTAGAAAGGAGAAGTCAAAATGCAGACCCAGACAATCAGGCCCCAGAATCCACACTCCTAACTACACAAGTTCAGTTCAGTTCAGTCACCTAGTCGTGTCCGACTCTTTGAGACCTCATGGATTGCAGCACTCCAGGCTTTCCTGTCCATCCAACTTCCAGAGCTTGGTCAAAACTCATGTCTATCAAGTAGGTGATGCCATTCCAGAATCCACACTCCTAACTACACAAGTTCAGTTCAGTTCAGTCACCCAGTCGTGTCCGACTCTTTGAGACCTCATGGATTGCAGCACTCCAGGCTTTCCTGTCCATCCAACTTCCAGAGCTTGGTCAAAACTCATGTCTATCAAGTAGGTGATGCCATCCAACCATCTCATCCTCTGTTGTCCCTTTCATCTCCAATGTTTTGGTCTCAGGACCTTATTATACTTTGAGAATTATGGAGGATCTCAAAGAGCTTTTATTTTTGTAATTCATTTAAAATGAAAAATAAGCCCATTAAATGTTATCGTGAATTTTAATGCAGTGTATCTATCTTTTATAAACCAAAATAAAATAATTAGTGAAAAGATGATACTGCNTCTCCAATGTTTTGGTCTCAGGACCTTATTATACTTTGAGAATTATGGAGGATCTCAAAGAGCTTTTATTTTTGTAATTCATTTAAAATGAAAAATAAGCCCATTAAATGTTATCGTGAATTTTAATGCAGTGTATCTATCTTTTATAAACCAAAATAAAATAATTAGTGAAAAGATGATACTGCTTTACATTTTAAAAAATCTTTTAATATCTGGATGAATAGAAGAAAGCTTGATTTTAATACATGCTTCTGCATTTAATCTGGTATATGTGCAATCATTTGGTTGCACATATGAAGAAAATCTGGGTTTACACATTATGTAGTTGGAAAAGGAGCGGTTATTTTAATAAACCTTTTCAAATAATGTGTGTATTCTTCTTTAATACTAAAAAACTTACAAAGTTATAGTTTCTTAAAAGGCAGTTGCAGTGTAGAATATGAAACCACAACAATGACTATTTCTTACTCTATTATATTAAAATCCATTGTTCTAACTTGCACTTTGAATGACTCCTACCCATGCATGATTTTGTAACATGATGCACTGGTCATCTGGTTCATTGAGTAAGACAGATCTTTTAAATGTTGACTCATTTCATTGTGCAATATTAAGAAATCATATTGTTAACATTACTACTAAACTCATCAAAAATATTAAGTGTTGGGAAGTTGTCAAGCTCAGAATGACACAACAAAGTTTTTCAAACTTCTAGCTTTTGATTGAAAATCTGACTTTTTAATAAGCAACAAACATTGTCACTTATCTTCCTTCCTGTGACAGTCTCGATTTATTTTTGAGAAAGTATCTGCCAAATGCTAAATCTGAATAATGTTAGATTTTCTGTCAGTTATTCTTTCATGTAAAGCTGGTGTTCCATGAAAAAGGAGCTTGTTTTCTTTGAGACAACCATCAGACTTCATACTCAGCAGAAGTACTCTATGTGTAATTCTCATTTCATTGTGCAGGATATTTTAAAGACATGTACTTAAAGGATAAGATTTAGCAGAATTAGCAATTATTTATGCCTCATTAAAAACATTCTTACAGAAAGCTAAAACTAGGAGTTTTTTTTTAAACTGTGAACTTATCAATGCGAAAACTACAGTGACAAGCAATACATTTTGTTGCTGTTGCTAAGAACCAACAGATTCAGCCACCTCGCTTTGGCACCATTGGTATAAATAATGAAAAAGCAAATAAGGTTTTAGCACTGTTAAAAAAATAGCTTTGACCTTGCAGAACCACTAAAAGTTTTCAGGGACCACCAAGAATCTGCAAACCACACTTTGAGAAACACTGAGTCATATTTTACTCCCTATAAAGTTTAAAATGAACAGGCATAGTGTACATACAAAGTATTACAAAAGAAAAGAAGGAATGTGTTATGTACTAAATGTTTGCGTCCCTTCAAATTCATATGCTGAAGCCCTATTCCCCAATGTGATGATATTTAAAGAAGGGTCTTTGGGGAAGTAATCAGGTTTAGATGAGATCATGAGGGTGAAGCTTTCATTATGGGATCAGTGCCCTTAGAAGAAGAGATACCAGAGAACCATGTCTCTCTGTCTCTGTCATATGAGGACACTGAGTAGGTGTCTGTCTGCGAGTCGTGAAGAGAGCTCTGGCCAGACCTTGAGCATGTCAGCACCCTCATCTCAGGCTTCCAGGCTCTAGAACTGTGAGAAAAGAGATTTCTGTTGTTTAAGCCACCCAGTCTATGGTATTTTGTTATAGCAGCTTAAGCAAGGAACAGAAAAAAAAAAAAAAAAAAACGGCAGATGAATATAAGCTCATCAGAATTATGCCTCTAAGCAGTAGATGANTCCAGGCTCTAGAACTGTGAGAAAAGAGATTTCTGTTGTTTAAGCCACCCAGTCTATGGTATTTTGTTATAGCAGCTTAAGCAAGGAAAAGAAAAAAAAAAAAAAAAAACGGCAGATGAATATAAGCTCATCAGAATTATGCCTCTAAGCAGTAGATGAATATTAATACTATAACTAAATGTATTATCATGAATTTAAAACAGAGAAAAACTTAGCTATTGCCTCTATAAAACAAGAGTTCAAATCTGAGATAAAAGAATTTAGGAAAAATATAGGGCGACCAAAAATATACAAATAAGTAAAAGGTGAATAAAACTGAAAAAAGAAGAAAAGAAGAACAAAACTAATCCTAGGTCCTTTCTGTAACAATAAAAGAAAAGAGCAAAATATGGACAACACAGAACTGAGAAAAAATAATCAAATAAAATTGAGATAGAGACAAAGTTTTAAAAGTTTAATTGATTCCCTCAAAGAAGAAAACCAATATGGTAAAAGAGGGGGGAAAAAAGTGTTTAAAGATATATTTAAAGAAAAATTTTCCCAAATAAAAGAAAATGTGTCTCCACAGATTGAAGGCATATACTGTGTTGCAGTAAACACTGGAATAGAAGGTCAAGAAACAGAAAAAGAATTTAAGGGTATGGAGAACAAGTTATCTATCTTCTCAATGAAGAAACTTTATGAAGCCAAGAAAAAATTCCAGTCAGCATTTAAAAAGAAATTTCATGGACCAGATATCATCTCATTCTGCATCAGGGTGTAGAAGAGAATCAGTTCAAGAAGATAGTTGAATACTCTCTACAAAGGTCTCAAGGAAAGAATGCATTAAAAACAAATTTTATATGAAGACACACTGCCATCCAAGTAAAGGGAACAAAAAATCTGGACATGTGAAAACTCAGAAATAAAACAGCTCTTCTTTTTTAAAAAAAATATTTATATTAACTTATTTTAATTGGAGGCTAATTACTTTACTATATTGTAGTGGTTTTTGCCATACATTGACATGAATCAGCCATGGGTGTACATGGGTTCCCCATCCTGAACCCCCCTCCCACCTCCCTCCCATCTCATCCCTCAGGGTCATCCCAGTGCATTAGCTCTGAGCACTCTGAGCATTGAACCTGGGCTAGTGATCTGTTTCACATATGATAATAAACATGTTTCAGTGCTATTCTCTCAAATCATCCCACCCTCGCCTTCTCCCACAGAGCCCAAAAGACTGTTCTTTACATCTCTGTCTCTTTTGCTGTCTCGCATATAGGGTCATTATTACCATCCTTCTAAATTCCATATATATGCATTAGTATACTGTATTGGAAAAGAGCTCTTAAAGGAATTTCTTGATTAAAAATATACTTAGGTAAATAATCTATTTGAAGGAAAAAGTAATAAAAAAGTGATCCAAGGTGAGCTTCAAATATTCTGAATTACAGGACTTTGCCTAAAGCAAATTATTGCTGAAGAACAATTTGTACATCATAAACCTCAAAAATACAGAATTTAAATGATTAGATAGAAACTGAGAGAGGAAATTGGAGAGAAGGTGGGATGGAGGTTATATGAATATGCTGCTTTCCAATTAAGTTATAGTCCACGTTCAAAAAAAGAGTATTTTAAAACCAAAAAATCAAGTGATAGAGATAAAAGTGTATGTTTAAAGAGGAAAGGGTAAACATTGAAGAAAATAATGTATTCCATTAAATTCAGATAATTTTGAAGGAGAGAGGGAAAGGAAAAGGAACCAAATATTGACAAATTTCATTATCATTCAAATTAAGTAATAAATTATGTGCAATGAAATATATGATTGCATTAGATAATATATTTAAGAGAGAAACCAACAGAATAAAAAAATAAAAACCTGTTACAAAAAAATACAAAAATAAAGAGATCAAACAAACTGATATACTCAAAAGCTGATAACATTTCAAATCAGTAGGATGGAACTGGAGTTAGACTTGTGGGTCAGCTAGTAGCCATAGGGAAAAAAACTAAAATGAATCCCTACTTCAAATCTTACACAAAAATGAAATCTAGTACCAGAAAAAAAAGTTTATGTATAAAAAATAATAGTGCTAAAAACAGCCTGGGGAACTTTTTTCTTATTATTTTGGCTCAGGATAACCTTGCAGGGAGAAATCCAGGGGAATTAGTAACTGACATCACCCTCTCCCAGCCTCCAATCTCTAGCCAGTGATCCCCATTAGCTAAAACCAGATGCTGCCAGAGGGCAAGTGAGCAGATGGATATAATCCTTCACTACAGAGAAGACTGGAGAGTGCCTAGAACAGGAAATAGTCTTGGACAAGGGCGCCAAGAATACACAATAGTGAATGGATACTCTCTTCAACAGATGGTGTTGATTAAACTCTATATCCACATGTGAAAGAAGGAAACTAAAGCCTTGTCTTACACCACACACACAAATCAAAACTAAAATGGCTAGATTAACGACTTAAATGCAAGAACTGAAACTGCAAAACTCCTAGAAGAAAAAACATAGGAGGAAAATGTCATGACTTCAATCTTGGCAATGACTGCATGAATATGAAACTGTAAGTACAGGCGACAAAAACAAAAATAAACAAGTCAGACTACAGCAAACTAAAAGGCGTGAGAGTAGCAAAGAAAATGATCAACCAAGTGAAAAAGGCAACCTACACTGTGGAAGAAAATATTTGCTTGAAAATATATAGCTGAAAAGGGTTGATCTGTAAAGCAAAACATAAGAAACTTCTGAAACTCAATGCAAATACTTAAAAACAGCTTTTCCAACCCTGCTTCAGATGGATGGGTGGAGGTTTCCAAGTGATTATTTTTTTCATTTTTATGATTCTTTCTTTCTTCCTTTTTCTTCTCTTCTTTTTCTTTTTCATTCACCACTAGTATACCTAGAGCCAAGTATTTTGAACCTATATTTAGCCAAGTGTTCAAAAGATTTTGGGACATTATACTTATCAATTTACCTTTCCCTTATTTATTTACATATTTTGTATGTGGTATAGTTCATACCTCTAAGATATTAAAACCTTTGGGGAAGGGAGTAGTATATAAACAGATTTTAAAAATCCACTTTGTACATTTGTCTCTAAACCAAGTCAGCATGAACTCTGGAGCCAGACTGGCTGGGTTTGAATCTAAGCCCTATCACTTAGGATCTGGGACACCTTGGGTAGGACATGTAAGTTTCCAGGGTGCCAATTCCCCCATCTGTAGTATGAAAGTGTGAAACTGAAAATATTAGTCTCTCAGTCATGTCTGACTCTTTGTGATCTGATAGACTATAGCCTGCCAGGCTCCTCTGTCCATGGAATTCTCCAGGCAAGAATACTGGAGTAGGCTGTCTTTCCTGTCTCCAGGGGGTCTTCCCAACCCAGGGATGGAACCCATGTCTCCTGCAGGCATTTCAGGCAGATATTTTTACCTTTTGAGCCACCAGGGAAACAAATAAATATTAGTATTTCCCCTAAAATCATGGTGGGGATTAAATTAGTTACTATATGTTACACAGAACTGTGTCTCTCACTTACAATATGTATAATAACTAATAAAAGCACTAACTGTGGCTAGTGTTGAACTTCCATATTGTACTCAACAGTCAGGGCTTTGGTTTAGAAATGATGTCCAGGAAATCACAGTTTGGGAAGAGCAGAGGCTTGATATAGAATAACAAATGGTCTACAATTCTGATTCCCTGGTGGCTCACATGATAAAGAGTCTGCTTGCAATGGAGGAGACCTGCATCCGATCCCTGAGTTGGGACGATCCCCTGGAGAAGGAAATGGCAACCCATTCCAGTATTCTTGCCTGGAAAGGCCCATGGTAGGAGACTGGCAGGCTATAGTCATAGAGCTGCAAAGAGTTGGACACCACTGAGCGACTTCACTTTCACTTTCATGACATTTAACATGGCCCATTCTTTTCTGTGTGGGAAATTAAAGCCTGAGAGCCAAAGAGGTTAAGTGCATGCTCAGGTCACCCTCCCATCTTCTAAGTGGCAGGGCAAGCCACCCATATGAGTGAGTGGCCCAAGGCATATACGCAGTGGCCTTGCTATCATAAATAGGAGGCTAGCCTGATGGAAAGAATTCTGGCTTCCAGCCCTGACTTCATCACTAGCCCAAGGATTGTGGGCAAGTCACTGGATTTCTCTAGATCTCCATCTAAGAACAAAGCAGTAAACCATCTTCCAGATCTTTTGTGTTCTCACAACTTGCAACTCCAGTCATTACTGTTCTCTTTGAGTGCATGCCTGTAACTAAACTAGAAATAGTTGCAATTAGACAGAAATAGAGCTTCATAAAGTCAGAACAGGAGATTTAACATATCCTACAATCGGGCTTTGACCCTGCTCTGTACTCCTGCCCAAACTTTCCCATGAAGAAATCTCTTTGAAGTCATTTTGACTCTGTTGATTAAGGAATCAGTTGTTCTAATCCCCAGACTTTGATCCCCAGATAGTTTCAAGCAGATGAAATCTCTATCTCACAGTCACTGACCACTCTTAAAGACAGCCAGCTAAGACTGCTGCCCCGCCAGCCACGCCTCAGCTGCTTTAGTGAAGCTCGCGGTGAACCTCAGCAAGGTGGTCCAAGGCCACAGTCATCATACTCCAAGGCCAAATCCTTTATTCATTCAGAAAGTATTTACGGGTCCATCTAAGCAGCAGGCATTGTGGTAGGCACTTAGAGAACTTACATTCTAGAGAGGAAAAGACAACCATTATTTATAGAGTCATGCCAATAAAAACACAATAAGAACCATGATAAATGCTCAGAAGAAAATACACACAGTGCCACACAACTAGAGTGTAGGACGTTTGGCCTTTCCTTCAAAGGCTAAAGAAGGATTCTCTGTCACAGGGGATGGTTTAAGATAGGAGTACTGAGGACAGGTAGTGGCACCGCTCCAGGCAATGGGAATAACATGTGCAAAGGCCATCAGTGCATGAGGAACCGGAAGGCGACCAGGACCCTGGAGCCCAGAGGACTCTGAGTCAGTTCCTTGTGGGTTTATTTAAGGATAACCCTACAAAACAGATTTCTCGGTTACAGTAATACTCACATCTCCCTCTACCCTTATTCCTGTATCTTATCCAGCACATGGAAGCAGCCACATGGTCTTGGTTCAATCTCTCTTACTTTGAAATGCATGAAGCATTTGCCAGAAAACTTAACCAAAGGTTACCCATAATAGCACTTTCCAAGAGCTTACATTTCTTACATTTTCTACTAAAAAACTACTTTGATGATGTAATTACCAATATCTTTAATCCAGGATAACACAATCATACTGATACACATTTTCACAAATGGTTTTGTTCCAGATGGCATATTTTCCAGTAGAAATGACTTGTGTACTACCTGCTGTTAGGGAAATAGCTCACACCATATTGTGTCTTCTGGGAAAAATTTTCACCAGGGAAATGAATACTGTGCTTTGTATATTTTCCCCCTTAAAATCAAAGAATTAAAGAGCAACAGAAAAAATTCTAAGGTGAATCATATGTGAATATGATTATACATATATATTTATAAAATATATAAATATATATGTATATTAATATATTTATATAAGTATATGAAAGGTATTACATATTTATTAGCAAGAAAATAAGAGCAAAATTTGGAAGGAGCATCCATTCCCTGATCACATTAACCTGAAAAATTTGATCTTGACATAATGATATATTGAGACTATCAACTCCTTTTTTCTCTGTTATAAACATGTTTTCTTAGATTATAAAATGAAATTATAAAAGAGAATACTACTAGATAAGGCCAGAATCTTCCCTGGCAATAACAATCTGGTTGTAAATATCAGCATTCTCTTTTCAAATTGAGAAATCAAAGATAAAATGATGAAGAGCTAACACTAGAACAAGAGAGCCTTCTCAAGCTTACTTGTACAAAATGCTAATCGCAGATTGATATAAAAGGTCCTAAAAATTGTATTTTTTTTTTTTCCTGGCTATGCTGTGAGACTTGTGGGATCCTAGTTCCCTGACCAATAATGAAAACAGGCCCCACAAGTGAAAGTTCTAACCAATGGACTGCCAGGGAATTCCTCCCCAGTTGTATGGTTTTAAAAATTAAACAGTAACTATGATACAATGATCCCCATTTTTAATGAAGTCATGAATATTAGTGGCCTATTATTCAAGATTTATTAGAATAAATGGTATGTTTGACTAAATAGCAGTGCAAGACTGTGGCTGATTCATATCAGTGTTGGCAAAACCATCACAATATGTAAAGTAATTATCCTCCAATTAAAGTAAATTAATTAATAAAAAGAAAGAAAGAACAGTGCAAGAAATGACACATTTATAATACTGTGTGAGAAACAAAGATCCCAGTTTTAAGATCCAGCTATGCCCAGTACAGTTTCAGCTTTAGTAGGTTTTTAATAGTTTAGTTTTACATAGTGTTAAAGGGCAGTAGCCCTAGAGTCCTTAACTTATGACAGAGTCTGCATTTCCCTGAACTTCTTGGATAAGAAATGCAACATTTTAAGGAAAAATGAAAAGAATGATGTGTACTATGGATACCTATAACCCCAACAATTTATAAAACATCTTTGCCATGTTATAGAAGATCCCCTTTGTACAAAGAATTGGGAAAATGCCATTTGCACCAAGAATTGAGTGTTGGTCTAGCTTTGTGTAAAGTGGGAGAAATTATTTTATATCTCTAGATCTCAAAAAAGTTTAAAACCACATGGTATTAAAATAGATGATACAGAAATGTACCTAAGACATTGGAATATCTTTCTTCTCAATCTTCTATCCTTGAGGAATAAAGCCTTTGAAGGGGGCTCTAAGGTGTAATTTACTTCACCAGGAAGAAAGGTGTTGGCCTGATAGAAATGGGCAAGAAGAGAGCTGCTAGAGAAATACCTTTGTAACTTAACTGAATGGATGATGCCCCACGCCAGGCCCTGAGCTAAGAATTTACTCACCTGAGAATCTGGAAAAGACATGCATACTCAGGAGTCAGACTGCCTCCCTAGAATGGTGACATTAACCTCTCTAAATCTAACTTCCTTCAACTATCAAATAAGGATAATCTTACTACACTCTGCATATGGGTTTTGTGAGACATAGCACTAGAAAATGATGATGAAAAGCTTAACTTTTCATACATGGTAAGCATTCAATAAATGTTCATTTCTATTTTTATCTCACTTAAACCTCACATGATTCAGGGTCAGGATTCAGATTCCTGATGTGCAGAGAAAGAGAGGAAGACTGAAATGAATTTTCTGATTTGGCCAAGGAAATACAGTTGGGTGTCTCAGGAAAGAGATCAAAAAGAACTATCAGAATTGTACAGGGCAAGTTAGGCACTTTGGTTTGGTGAATAGGGTCCATGTTGGTGCTAAGCCACCGCTGGCGGCACAAGCATTGAAAGTGAGACCGTGAGAAGACACTAATGACTGAAGCATCAGCAGCTCAGACAGAGCCACTGGGTCCTCAGGTCTGAGCATGAGGCACTTGGATCTGTAGGAACAGTTTGGGGCTCAATCTGGGAGACCCAAAGCTGAGGAGGTTGGATTGTGCAGTGGAAGTGACGTGAGACCGTCCTTGGAGTATCACTGTGTCCTGACCTCAGTCCTAAGCCTGCTTTCTAGTAGTTGTGTGCTTCAGCCAACTTGCTGAAGCATATTCAAAATACATGCTTCATACATAATAGGGGAATAAAAATTCTCACCACTTGGGGGTTCTGTGAAGATTAAAGTAGATGATGCAAAGTGTTTGGCACCTCATTTATGCTCAAAAGTATCAGACCTTATTATTTCAGTTATTTCAAAATGCTCTTCTCTCTTCAAACTCCACCTTCAACCCTGGTAGAGTCCATGGAGCTATTAGTGGACAGTGTTGAGCTTGAAGGAGGTAACTTACTAATTACCACTTGGCCTTGGTGACTCAGACAGTAAAGCGTCTGCCTGTAATGTGGGAGACCTGGGTTTGATCCCTGGGTTGGGAAGATCCTCTGGAGAAGGAAATGGCAACCCACTCCAGTACTCTTGCTTGGAAAATTCCATGGATGGAGGAGCCTAGTAGGCTACAGTCCGGGGGTCACAAAGAATCAGACATGACTGAGCGACTTTCCTTTCCTTTTCTTTCCTTTACCTGTCTCTCACTCCAGCAATGTATTCAGGAAATGCGTATTTCTGTGCTTTCTTTCCTAGGGTATTCTGAGCCTACAAAAGAAACCCTAGAATAAATGACTTCCAATCCCAGGTCCTAGTGCTTAAATGTTTCCTAAGATAATCACCAACTGAGACTAGCTATTTTACAGTGTCAGCCGGATTTGCCTAAAAACAAAGAAAAACTTTAGCACAACTAAACCCATTAAGTTGGAAAGAATTGTAAGGCTCATTAAATTTGCAGAGAAAAGGAGAAAGACAAAGCTTTCCAAGTCCTCTGATCATGGCCCATTGTGGAGAAAAAGGCAATTTATAAAAAGGGATCTTTAATCAAAATATAACAAAGTCTGACCTTTAAAAGGAGGAATTGAATAATCAGCCTGGAAAATAATTTTTTTGTAATAAATTCTCCCAGCTGCACAGAAGTCCTTTGGTTGCTGGCCAGTGGAATACTGGTATAGGCTTATCTAAGCAGAGTGGCATTGAAGCTGCTTTTTAAATATTGGGGAATGGTGAGGAATCTGACTCTTCAGTGTGGTACAGAGCATATGCTTACAAAAAAAAAAAAAGCGAGGCACAACCACATGACTTGGAGCTGCAGACGTTGAAATGCACCAGAGTCCCCGAGTTACTGGCAGATCCCAAATTCTGGCCTTCAAAATCTTCTTCTTTTTGTGATGTGGGGATTTTAGTTGGATTACACTGAGATGCCTGGAAAACACCAGTTCCCAATGAAAAACACAAGGGGCTCCATGAGGGCATTGGCTTAGAGCAACTTTGGCCTGTAAAACTTGGCCTTAAGAGTTGGCTAATGTTGTCACACACACAGAAAAGGCCATCCTGCCTGTTTCAGACTTTCTTGTTTTTTTTTTAGTTTTCAAACTTCTCTTCTCTCACAACCTCATTCCTCTCAGCAGACAACCAAAACCAACGATTACCAGATACCGACCTAATGAAAGAAAACAGTTACAAAAGAGAAATGCAAGATGAGGAAGGACAAATAGGGAAATTTCATCTCCGTGAAATGCCTGTGTATTTAAGAACCACGTTGATTTTATTTCACAAGGAAATTAAAAAAGCATTTAAATGAAAATATTCTTCAAAGAACTGTCTGCTCTGACCTTGATAACCCAACCACAACCCCAGCTGGCCAAGAGAAACCAAGCACAAAGTGGGCTTCCCACAGGGGCAGGAGGAGGAAAAGTGTTGAATTTAAAGTAGAGCAATCCAGGTTCTTCTCCTCTGAGCCATGAACTCTGAACACGACTCGATATTATTACTGCCCTTATCATTATGGGTTGAATTGTGCCTACTCCCAAATTCATTTCCTGAAATCCTCATCCCCACTATTTCAGAATGTGACCTTATTTGGAAATATGACCATTACATAGAGGTGGCAAGAATACACAGAAGAACTGTACAGAAAAGATCTTCACGACCCAGATAATCATGAGGATGTGATCACTAATCTAGAGCCAGACATCTTGGAATGTGAACTCAAGTGGGCCTTAGACAGCATCACTAAGAACAAAGCTAGTGGAGGTGATGGAATTCCAGTTGAGCTGTTTCAAATCCTGGAAGATGATGCTGTGAAAGTGCTGCACTCAATATGCCAGCAAATTTGGAAAACTCAGCAGTGGCCACAGGACTGGAAAAGGTCAGTTTTCATTCCAATTCCAAAGAAAGGCAATGCCAAAGAATGCTCAAACTACCGCACAATTGCACTCATCTCACACGCTAGTAAAGTAATGCTCAAAATTCTCCAAGCCAGGCTTCAGCAATATGTGAACCGTGAACTCCCTGATGTTCAAGCTGGTTTTAGAACAGGCAGAGGAACCAGAGATCAAATTGCCAACATCCGCTGGATCATGGAAAAAGCAAGAGAGTTCCAGAAAAACATCTATTTCTGCTTTATTGACTATGCCAAAGCCTTTGACTGTGTGGATCACAATAAACTGTGGAAAATTCTGAAAGAGATGGGAATACCAGACCACCTAACCTGCCTCTTGAGAAATCTGTATGCAGGTCAGGAAGCAACAGTTAGAACTGGACATGGAACAACAGACTGGTTCCAAATAGGAAAAGGAGTACGTCAAGGCTGTATATTGTCTCCCTGCTTATTTAACTTATATGCAGAGTACATCATGAGAAACGCTGGACTGGAAGAAACACAAGCTGGAATCAAGATTGCCGGGAGAAATATCAATAACCTCAGATATGCTGATGACACCACCCTTATGGCAGAAAGTGAGGAGGAGCTAAAAAGCCTCTTGATGAAAGTGAAGGAGGAGAGCGAAAAAGTTGGCTTAAAGCTCAACATTCAGAAAACGAAGATCATGGCATCCGGTCCCATCACTTCATGGGAAATAGATGGGGAAACAGTGGAAACAGTGTCAGACTTTATTTTTTTGGGCTCCAAAATCACTGCAGATGGTGACTGCAGCCATGAAATTAAAAGACGCTTACTCCTTGGAAGAAAAGTTATGACCAACCTGGATAGTATATTCAAAAGCAGAGACATTACTTTGCCGACTAAGGTCCGCCTAGTCAAGGCTATGGTTTTTCCTGTGGTCATGTATGGATGTGAAAGTTGGACTGTGAAGAAAGCTGAGCGCCGAAGAATCGATGCTTTTGAACTGTGGTGTTGGAGAAGACTCTTGAGAGTCCCTTGGACTGCAAGGAGATCCAACCAGTCCATTCTGAAGGAGATCAACCCTGGGATTTCTTTGGAAGGAATGATGCTAAAGCTGAAACTCCAGTACTTTGGCCACCTCATGTGAAGAGTTGACTCATTGGAAAAGACTCTGATGCTGGGAGGGATTGTGGGCAGGAGGAGAAGGGGACGACCGAGGATGAGATGGCTGAATGGCATCACTGACTTGATGGACGTGAGTCTGAGTGAACTCCGGGAGATGGTGATGGACAGGGAGGCCTGGCATGCTGCGATTCATGGGGTCGCAAAGAGTCGGACACAACTGAGCGACTGAACTGAACTGAACTGAAAAATGAATCCCTAATACAATATGACCAATGTCCTGATTAAAGGGGGAATTTTGGAGACAGGTAGACAAACATACTGGAAAAGGAAATGGCTACCCACTCCAGTATTCTTGCCTGGAGAATTCCATGGACAGAGGAGCCTGGTGGGCTACAGTCCATGGGGTAGTAAAGAGTCAAATATGACTGAGCAACTAACACACACACAGAGACACAGAGGAAAAAGACCATGTCAACATGAAGACACAGAGCAAGGTGATGGAACAGAAGCCAAGGAATGCCAAAACTGCCACGAAACCACCAGAAGTTAGAGGAGAGGCAATGAACCAGGTTTTTCCTCACTTCACCCAGTTTGTGGTACTTCAGTATGACTGTCTCAGCACATAAATACACTTACATGCCTAATGGAGTTGTGCAAGTCCTCTGATTAATTAAACCCAATCCACAAGCCCCTCTATGTGTCAGTCACTGAGATGGGCTCTGTGGATGCAGAGGGCATCAGGCCATGGTTCTCAACCTCTTGGAATATGTGATCTCAAACAACAGTATCAGGCAGGCGTGGTTATTTAGCACTTGATATGCTACAGAGTTTTCCAAATTTGATGGCTACTGAGTGCAGCACTTTCACAGCATTATCCTTCAGGATTTGAAACAGCTCAATTGGAATTCCATCACCTCCACTAGCTTTGTTCNGGCTGCTTTAGTGAAGCTCGCGGTGAACCTCAGCAAGGTGGTCCAAGGCCACAGTCATCATACTCCAAGGCCAAATCCTTTATTCATTCAGAAAGTATTTACGGGTCCATCTAAGCAGCAGGCATTGTGGTAGGCACTTAGAGAACTTACATTCTAGAGAGGAAAAGACAACCATTATTTATAGAGTCATGCCAATAAAAACACAATAACAACCATGATAAATGCTCAGAAGAAAATACACACAGTGCCACACAACTAGAGTGTAGGACGTTTGGCCTTTCCTTCAAAGGCTAAAGAAGGATTCTCTGTCACAGGGGATGGTTTAAGATAGGAGTACTGAGGACAGGTAGTGGCACCGCTCCAGGCAATGGGAATAACATGTGCAAAGGCCATCAGTGCATGAGGAACCGGAAGGCGACCAGGACCCTGGAGCCCAGAGGACTCTGAGTCAGTTCCTTGTGGGTTTATTTAAGGATAACCCTACAAAACAGATTTCTCGGTTACAGTAATACTCACATCTCCCTCTACCCTTATTCCTGTATCTTATCCAGCACATGGAAGCAGCCACATGGTCTTGGTTCAATCTCTCTTACTTTGAAATGCATGAAGCATTTGCCAGAAAACTTAACCAAAGGTTACCCATAATAGCACTTTCCAAGAGCTTACATTTCTTACATTTTCTACTAAAAAACTACTTTGATGATGTAATTACCAATATCTTTAATCCAGGATAACACAATCATACTGATACACATTTTCACAAATGGTTTTGTTCCAGATGGCATATTTTCCAGTAGAAATGACTTGTGTACTACCTGCTGTTAGGGAAATAGCTCACACCATATTGTGTCTTCTGGGAAAAATTTTCACCAGGGAAATGAATACTGTGCTTTGTATATTTTCCCCCTTAAAATCAAAGAATTAAAGAGCAACAGAAAAAATTCTAAGGTGAATCATATGTGAATATGATTATACATATATATTTATAAAATATATAAATATATATGTATATTAATATATTTATATAAGTATATGAAAGGTATTACATATTTATTAGCAAGAAAATAAGAGTAAAATTTGGAAGGAGCATCCATTCCCTGATCACATTAACTTGAAAAATTTGATCTTGACATAATGATATATTGAGACTATCAACTCCTTTTTTCTCTGTTATAAACATGTTTTCTTAGATTATAAAATGAAATTATAAAAGAGAATACTACTAGATAAGGCCAGAATCTTCCCTGGCAATAACAATCTGGTTGTAAATATCAGCATTCTCTTTTCAAATTGAGAAATCAAAGATAAAATGATGAAGAGCTAACACTAGAACAAGAGAGCCTTCTCAAGCTTATTTGTACAAAATGCTAATCGCAGATTGATATAAAAGGTCCTAAAAATTGTATTTTTTTTTTTTCCTGGCTATGCTGTGAGACTTGTGGGATCCTAGTTCCCTGACCAATAATGAAAACAGGCCCCACAAGTGAAAGTTCTAACCAATGGACTGCCAGGGAATTCCTCCCCAGTTGTATGGTTTTAAAAATTAAACAGTAACTATGATACAATGATCCCCATTTTTAATGAAGTCATGAATATTAGTGGCCTATTATTCAAGATTTATTAGAATAAATGGCATGTTTGACTAAATAGCAGTGCAAGACTGTGGCTGATTCATGTCAGTGCTGGCAAAACCATCACAATATGTAAAGTAATTATCCTCCAATTAAAGTAAATTAATTAATAAAAAGAAAGAAAGAACAGTGCAAGAAATGACACATTTATAATAATGTGTGAGAAACAAAGATCCCAGTTTTAAGATCCAGCTATGCCCAGTACAGTTTCAGCTTTAGTAGGTTTTTAATAGTTTAGTTTTACATAGTGTTAAAGGGCAGTAGCCCTAGAGTCCTTAACTTATGACAGAGTCTGCATTTCCCTGAACTTCTTGGATAAGAAATGCAACATTTTAAGGAAAAATGAAAAGAATGATGTGTACTATGGATACCTATAACCCCAACAATTTATAAAACATCTTTGCCATGTTATAGAAGATCCCCTTTGTACAAAGAATTGGGAAAATGCCATTTGCACCAAGAATTGAGTGTTGGTCTAGCTTTGTGTAAAGTGGGAGAAATTATTTTATATCTCTAGATCTCAAAAAAGTTTAAAACCACATGGTATTAAAATAGATAATACAGAAATGTACCTAAGACATTGGAATATCTTTCTTCTCAATCTTCTATCCTTGAGGAATAAAGCCTTTGAAGGGGGCTCTAAGGTGTAATTTACTTCACCAGGAAGAAAGGTGTTGGCCTGATAGAAATGGGCAAGAAGAGAGCTGCTAGAGAAATACCTTTGTAACTTAACTGAATGGATGATGCCCCATGCCAGGCCCTGAGCTAAGAATTTACTCACCTGAGAATCTGGAAAAGACATGCATACTCAGGAGTCAGACTGCCTCCCTAGAATGGTGACATTAACCTCTCTAAATCTAACTTCCTTCAACTATCAAATAAGGATAATCTTACTACACTCTGCATATGGGTTTTGTGAGACATAGCACTAGAAAATGATGATGAAAAGCTTAACTTTTCATACATGGTAAGCATTCAATAAATGTTCATTTCTATTTTTATCTCACTTAAACCTCACATGATTCAGGGTCAGGATTCAGATTCCTGATGTGCAGAGAAAGAGAGGAAGACTGAAATGAATTTTCTGATTTGGCCAAGGAAATACAGTTGGGTGTCTCAGGAAAGAGATCAAAAAGAACTATCAGAATTGTACAGGGCAAGTTAGGCACTTTGGTTTGGTGAATAGGGTCCATGTTGGTGCTAAGCCACCGCTGGCGGCACAAGCATTGAAAGTGAGACCGTGAGAAGACACTAATGACTGAAGCATCAGCAGCTCAGACAGAGCCACTGGGTCCTCAGGTCTGAGCATGAGGCACTTGGATCTGTAGGAACAGTTTGGGCCTCAATCTGGGAGACCCAAAGCTGAGGAGGTTGGATTGTGCAGTGGAAGTGACGTGAGACCGTCCTTGGAGTATCACTGTGTCCTGACCTCAGTCCTAAGCCTGCTTTCTAGTAGTTGTGTGCTTCAGCCAACTTGCTGAAGCATATTCAAAATACATGCTTCATACATAATAGGGGAATAAAAATTCTCACCACTTGGGGGTTCTGTGAAGATTAAAGTAGATGATGCAAAGTGTTTGGCACCTCATTTATGCTCAAAAGTATCAGACCTTATTATTTCAGTTATTTCAAAATGCTCTTCTCTCTTCAAACTCCACCTTCAACCCTGGTAGAGTCCATGGAGCTATTAGTGGACAGTGTTGAGCTTGAAGGAGGTAACTTACTAATTACCACTTGGCCTTGGTGACTCAGACAGTAAAGCGTCTGCCTGTAATGTGGGAGACCTGGGTTTGATCCCTGGGTTGGGAAGATCCTCTGGAGAAGGAAATGGCAACCCACTCCAGTACTCTTGCTTGGAAAATTCCATGGATGGAGGAGCCTAGTAGGCTACAGTCCGGGGGTCACAAAGAATCAGACATGACTGAGCGACTTTCCTTTCCTTTTCTTTCCTTTACCTGTCTCTCACTCCAGCAATGTATTCAGGAAATGCGTATTTCTGTGCTTTCTTTCCTAGGGTATTCTGAGCCTACAAAAGAAACCCTAGAATAAATGACTTCCAATCCCAGGTCCTAGTGCTTAAATGTTTCCTAAGATAATCACCAACTGAGACTAGCTATTTTACAGTGTCAGCCGGATTTGCCTAAAAACAAAGAAAAACTTTAGCACAACTAAACCCATTAAGTTGGAAAGAATTGTAAGGCTCATTAAATTTGCAGAGAAAAGGAGAAAGACAAAGCTTTCCAAGTCCTCTGATCATGGCCCATTGTGGAGAAAAAGGCAATTTATAAAAAGGGATCTTTAATCAAAATATAACAAAGTCTGACCTTTAAAAGGAGGAATTGAATAATCAGCCTGGAAAATAATATTTTTGTAATAAATTCTCCCAGCTGCACAGAAGTCCTTTGGTTGCTGGCCAGTGGAATACTGGTATAGGCTTATCTAAGCAGAGTGGCATTGAAGCTGCTTTTTAAATATTGGGGAATGGTGAGGAATCTGACTCTTCAGTGTGGTACAGAGCACATGCTTAAAAAAAAAAAAAAAAAAAAGTGAGGCACAACCACATGACTTGGAGCTGCAGACGTTGAAATGCACCAGAGTCCCCGAGTTACTGGCAGATCCCAAATTCTGGCCTTCAAAATCTTCTTCTTTTTGTGATGTGGGGATTTTAGTTGGATTACACTGAGATGCCTGGAAAACACCAGTTCCCAATGAAAAACACAAGGGGCTCCATGAGGGCATTGGCTTAGAGCAACTTTGGCCTGTAAAACTTGGCCTTAAGAGTTGGCTAATGTTGTCACACACACAGAAAAGGCCATCCTGCCTGTTTCAGACTTTCTTGTTTTTTTTTTTAGTTTTCAAACTTCTCTTCTCTCACAACCTCATTCCTCTCAGCAGACAACCAAAACCAACGATTACCAGATACCGACCTAATGAAAGAAAACAGTTACAAAAGAGAAATGCAAGATGAGGAAGGACAAATAGGGAAATTTCATCTCCGTGAAATGCCTGTGTATTTAAGAACCACGTTGATTTTATTTCACAAGGAAATTAAAAAAGCATTTAAATGAAAATATTCTTCAAAGAACTGTCTGCTCTGACCTTGATAACCCAACCACAACCCCAGCTGGCCAAGAGAAACCAAGCACAAAGTGGGCTTCCCACAGGGGCAGGAGGAGGAAAAGTGTTGAATTTAAAGTAGAGCAATCCAGGTTCTTCTCCTCTGAGCCATGAACTCTGAACACGACTCGATATTATTACTGCCCTTATCATTATGGGTTGAATTGTGCCTACTCCCAAATTCATTTCCTGAAATCCTCATCCCCACTATTTCAGAATGTGACCTTATTTGGAAATATGACCATTACATAGAGGTGGCAAGAATACACAGAAGAACTGTACAGAAAAGATCTTCACGACCCAGATAATCATGAGGATGTGATCACTAATCTAGAGCCAGACATCTTGGAATGTGAACTCAAGTGGGCCTTAGACAGCATCACTAAGAACAAAGCTAGTGGAGGTGATGGAATTCCAGTTGAGCTGTTTCAAATCCTG
>SJYX01009987.1:70269-121616 GCA_006410675.1 Oreotragus oreotragus | reverse complement strand
GGGAGAAGACTCTTGAGAGTCCCTTGGACTGCAAGGAGATCCAACCAGTCCATTGTGAAGGAGATCAGCCCTGGGATTTCTTTGGAAGGAATGATGCTAAAGCTGAAACTCCAGTACTTTGGCCACCTCATGTGAAGAGTTGACTCATTGGAAAAGATTCTGTTGCTGGGAGCGATTGGGGACAGGAGGAGAAGTGGATGACAGAGGATGAGATGGCTGGACGGCATCACCTATTCGATGAACGTAAGTTTGAGTGAACTCCGGGAGATGGTGATGGACAGGGAGGCCTGGGGTGCTGCGATTCATGGGCTCACAAAGAGTCAGATATAACTGAGTGACTGAACTGAACTGATGCTAAGAGTGTAAATTATGTACTGAAAACCAGAGTTTTAAATTAGAATATGAAATATCTCATTAATACATTTTGTATCAATTATGTGTTGAAATGATAATATTTTAAAGTACATTAAAATTAATTTTTCCAATTTCTTTTCACTTTTTTGACTATGAAAATATTTTCAATTATATGTGTCATTGTCAGGATAGATCTATTGGACAACATTGCTCTAGGAGCTCCCAGATCAAGGGGTGGAGTAAACCAAGAACCAAGTAATAGGCTTGTGTCAAGGTGGTTTAGAAAATATCTTTACAAGTCTGCAGAAGCCTGGAGGAAGGAATAAATCAACACAAAGAGGATAGCAGGGTGTGCCGAGGCCCAGGGTCTGGCCCTTTGGGAGAATTGCAAAGAACTCTTTAGGCTATCCAACATTTCTCTGTGGAGGAGTGAGAGGTGAAAATGAAAACCCTGAAATAGTGGCATCAACTGAACACTCACAGGGTACCAGCATGGGGCTGAATGGTTCATACATACTTTATTAGTTTAACGCTCATTGCAGCTGCATGAGTTAGGCGCCCATTATTCTCACTTTATAGATGAGGAAACCGAGGCCTGAAGTGTTAAGTTCATTGCCCAGGGCAATTCAGGACAAGGGTTTAATTCTGAGCCTGGACTAGCAGGTAAGAACTGGCTTGCTCTTGAAGGAGCTGTTTATCATACTAATGTATAAAATTAAGGTAGGTGCACAGAAAGGAAGGAGAGAGTGGGGACATTCATTCATTTATCTTGGAGACAACAGGAGGCTACAGAAAGATTTAAAGCAAAAGTCTGGCATGAGCAGATTCGACTTTGAGAACAGTAGGAGCTCTGGGGTCTGTGAAGAGTGGTGGGGCTGGAGATCCTGTGTTCCCATAAGAAGCTGGTTCTTTCCCCTAACCCAGAAATAAGATAATCCAGAGAGCTTCCTGTTACCATGGGCTTTGAGGGATATAGTGCCCTCAGGAGGCACTTGGCAGACAGAAGATAAAGTGATCTGAGGACACAGAGCTGGTCTGACTGAGGCCAATGGCAGGCGATGCAGAGCTCTCTCCTGTCTTCCTGAGAAGCTGCTGTTCTTTGACATCACCCATCCCCAGATGACACTTCAAGTCATGGGAAAGGCTTGTATCAAGAGTAGGATAACAGAAGAAATAAACAAGACTTCTGCTTTGCAGGTCCACCTCAGCACCAGAGTGATGCTAGGCTTTAACTCCAGGTTCCAGGCCTTTTTAGCTTCCCTGGGGTCCCCCAAAATGTCTTCCCCCCATTTTTGAGGCTTCCTCATGTGTGGGATGTATCACATCTTTCCTCAAATAGTAATAAAGAAGAAATGACTCTCAGGAAGCAATGCTATTGATTCTTTAAAGCGCAACTTTTCACACAGTGGTGCTTAGAATGTGAGGTCTCAAAGATCACAATTGTTTTAATTGCCCCTGGTTCTCTCTACCACAAGCTCCACTGTGTGTTTTTACCCTCAGAACCTCATACACCACCATGGTGGGGCAAATATGATGGTCAGGTAGTTTGTTGATATATCACTGCAAGTGATACACACATTCTTAGATTTGGGAAAAAAAAAAAAACTATTAAATATTAAACTTCATATACAAACCAGCCGCTAAAGATAATTGGTAATAATTGACTTTTTAATTGACTTTTTATATGATCCTGATGAGTTACTGAGCTTCTTAAGGTGATTCACAAAGACTTAGCATCTTGATAATTTAAGGGGGAAAAAACTAGTAACAGTAAATTATTAAAGCTTGTGATCAGAAAATAACTTCTATTTCAATTGTTTTGAACTGATGTTTCTGCGAGACAAAAGAGTCAGTCACTTAAGGATTTTTTGGGGGGGTCATGGTTAAATCAAACAATTATACTAATTAAAGATAAAGATATATGTAAATACTGTGTATTTTTTTTAATAGGTATTTTATTACCATCAAGTACTCTGAATTCTAGAATTGCATAAACCATCTGTTGCTTTGTGGAGAACCCATTTTAATAAATAGAAAAGAATAGGTTGAAACCAGAAATCAAAGCCTCACTTTCAGTCATACCAGCTTCTACTTATGCTGAAATTATGCTATGTTTAGCAAGTTGCTATTTGAATATGTGGAAACAGTGTTTTCCAAAATAGGGAAATACTCTCAATAACAACATTAATTAATCTTATTTGCTTATTAAAAAGAAGTATAAAACTTGAGCTTTTCAAAGCCCAAACGCAGACTCCTAATTAGTTTTTGCTAAATTAATGAAGTTTTACTGTGCTAATTTCTAAAAGTGTGGTCTAAGGCCTAGGAAAAGGATTGTTGCATTTAAAACAGAGAAAGCCAATAGATAATTTGGTGAAAGACTGAATTAAAGGTCTAATTCCATTCTAATCCCCCAATTAAAATGTTTTTATAATGATAATAGCATCTACATGAAGGTAATCCAATTATGAACATAATAACATTTATTATTATACTTTTTCTATGTAAAATTGGTATCAGAACCATTGTGTTCAGGCCTGTGATAAGTCTTGGCCTTATTTGATCCCAAGTTTACATTTAAAAAGTTACCTTGGAATGGAGACAACTCTTGGTTCTTCTTCACAAGTAGGTGTTAGCTTAATCGTTTCTTTTGTTTTGCCCTCCAAAGACAAAAAATCCTGGAATGGTAATCAGGCCATGAGATGACAGGGTTGAAATCAAGCAGGTCCCATGTGATGGCACATTTTATTTCACAAATCTGATAACGTTTTCAAATGACTCAACCTCAGTCTGTTATGTATGTTTAGATAAATGGATAAAAACATTAAGAAAACAGTTGTCAAATGAAGTTATAGAAATGAAAGTATGGCCCATTATTGGGGATTTTTATGAAGGACTTGAAATTACGTGTAATGCCTCACTAGTTCTATTTTCAGAATACATCAGCACCTTCTTGTAGCAGCCTCTAAGTCAAGTTACTGAAAAGCAGGAACTTCAGAACATTTTTGAATGAAAATCATTAAGTTTCCTAGGCAGAAAAAGCTATTGAGATTCTGCTTCAATGCCTAAATTTGGGTGCAAAAGCAAAACCCAAGTTAATCTTACAAGGACATGTCATGAGAAACAGTTCCCCAAATCTCTCTGTGAATGCCACCTTTGTTCAAGTGTACAAGAGCATGTCTTAGATTCATTTTTAATAAATATAGTTTATTTGCAAATGTCCAAATGAAGATGGTTTAGATTTTTTCTTCCTCTTAGTGATTCTCTTTACCCATCAATTTTTTTTGTTTCTAAGTTTCATTTATGTAGTAAACATAGTTCTCTGGCAACTATTATCAGCTAAAACCTCTTCAAAAAAAAAAAAAAAAAAGAAATGGAAGTTCTTAAGTTGAACAAGGCATCCCATAAAATTACTCCAAAAGCCCAACCTTGGCATCTAACAGGAAAGCTTCTTAAAGATCAATAAGAATATGACAATTAGGGGACTCTTTCCCTTCACTGCAGTTTAGTCTAAGGTATATTGAAGGGATAAGAAGATATCACATTTTTAGGAGTGCCTAAGAAATACTCGTCTATGGAGAATTGTCATGTTCCATCTGACTGGGAAAAAAAAAAATAATAAAAGCAGTTTAAGATCATTGGCAGGGTCTGATAATCTTGTCAAATTTTGCATCAATGGACCATGAAACAAAACAAGCAATCTCAGATTCAGAGCATAATATATGCTCTTTCCTGCTAAAATCAAAGACAGTCTAGGATGGTGTGATATACATAATTCAACTGAAAAGTAAGAAAGGAGGGAGGGGAAGAGGATAGCCAAAATGGAGAAAAGCAGATAGAGAGGATAAAGAAAAAAGTATTTTCTGAAGTATAAACTTGGGGGAAAAAGTTAAATTCATAGGCTTCATACTATCAGAAAATTAAAACATCCTCCCCCATCACTCTCTCTCTTTCCTGACACAGAAATAAACAAAGTCAAATGTATGACAAGAATTCTGTAATCTGTTAAATGCAGGTGCCTCAAAATACATTATCTGTCCACTTTCCTGGGATAGTGTTTGCTCTATTTCAATCATACAGCTCACATTGAACATTCTTCCTCTATCTATAAGCAGCCACAAACTCATTCTGAAATTAGGTAAGGAATGATGTTTGCCTTTAGTAAAAAGCCCATTTGCTCACCTTTGAAGGACATGGGCAAGCGTCTCTAGGGTTCCTTCCAGGGTTTTGTGCTGGAACTTGCAAACAAAAGCCTCATAAAGAGATTTTTGCTTCTGTCTATCCCTCTCTCCATCCTGCTAACAGAAACTTACTGAGTTCCTCTTAGGTGATCAGCCCTGCGATAAAGCAGGGGATAAGATGTGAATAAAAGAGAAAAAAAGTCCCCATCTTAAAGACATTTCCACTCCAGACGCTTATAAAGCTATTACCTAATTATACAAATAAATGTATAATTGTAAACTTCAATGAATGACATGAAGGGAAATTCTAGGATGCTATAGAATCCTGTAATAGAAGGATCTGATTCAAAGTTTTAACATACCCTCAGAAAAACAAAGGGCTTCCCTAGTAGTTCAGTTGGTGAAGAATCTGCCTGCAGTGCAGGAGACCCAGGTTCGATCCCTGGGTCAGGAAGATCCACTGCAGAAGGAAATGGCAACCCACTCCAGTAATGCTGCCTGGAGAATTCCATGGACAGAGGTGCCTGGCAGGCTACCAGTCCATGGGGCCCCAAGAGTCGGACACGACTTAACGACTAAAGAGAGAGAGAGAGAAGAAAAACAAAACAAAGAGCTCATCTTTGTTCTTTAGGGTAGAGTATTTTGTCCATTGGCCACAGCCAATAAAACACTGATGCAAAAAATATCATGTTATTTGTGCTCAAATAAAAACTTCTTAGGCCTTTGTTTGCTTTTAAAACTTTTTCTGTTGCTATAAAAAATACTTCAAAAATGGATAGCAAAGATGTTTATTTCCAGTGGCTTCGTATGCTAATTTAAAATAAGCTGGAGGGTTTTAAAAGGAATGAAAATAAAATATCCAAAATAGAGCAACTGCCCTGGATCAGAAGTTAGTGGGTATTAGTCCCCGTTAAACATACCCGAGCTGGGCTGCCTTGGCCAAAGTATACAGTGTCTCTCAACCTCATTTTCTTCATCTCTATACTGAATGCCATACCCACCAACAGGATCCTTCTGTGGGGCTTACGAGTTGACGTTCAGAAAAATGCTTTGTGACCACTGGTATAGAAAGTTACTACAAAAATGGAGGAAACAAAGGGTTAAAAAATAACACAAGTCTGAATCTCCCCTCTGAGGGGAATTGGTATTGGCTGTCCCAGAAGACTTCATTAGTTATTTTAAAGATGTCATCCTGTATTTATCTCTAAATTGCTTACTACTCGCTTAACGCATGCTCATGCCAATGTTATCAGAGCCGATTACACAGCACATCACACTTGGTACCCTGAGAAAATGCCAGCAAAAGCTTTCTGCAATAAATAACCACACGTGCCCTTGCAATCCAAATTTTACTGAGAGAGGAAAATGGCATTGTTTGGAAATATATGCTGGTGGATTCTTTTTTTTTTTTCTCCCCCTCTTCAAAGCATATTCAAGGACGATGGAGTGAAACTGAAAATGAGACAAGTTCAGCTTGAAAGAAAATGCCACTTTCCTTGGAGGAGTGAGGTAGTAATTCTTCCTTGAGTTCTTCTCATTAGCAGGCACCCATATTTTCACTTTCAAAGCCTTTATATTTGTGACTGATCCCATGAAGGGCATTTCTCAAGACACACAGGCTCCAGGGCCATCTGCCTTATTTGATTAACAGGGCTATTCTGAGAAATCATGGCCTGGAGGAGACATTTTTTAACCAGTTCTGTCAGAAGGAATCACTTCGTGTTTACCTTCCACGATTTCAGTGCAGGTTCTTCCGAGAGGTACGTGAGATTTTATAAATAGCCATCATTTGCAAAATGTTCCAGAAGATTCTCCTCTGAAATAAGACTATCACACTAAGTAACTCTTTCCATTGTTGACATGTTACCATCTCAATGAAGGGGCAGTCATTATCTACAGGTATAGTATTCAAAAATAAAGCAAGATGCTTTTAAACACCATCAAGGAATAAGTCACTGATGATCACATTTTAACATATGTTTAGAGAGAATTCCCTATTTATTCAATTTAATTTTTTATATTTATCTTTAAATTGGAGTATAATTACTTTACAATGTTGTGTTGATTTCTGCTAAACAGCAATGTGAATCAGCTATATGTGTACCTATATCCCTTCCTCTTGAGCTTGGTGGGATGAACTGAGAGAGCATCACTAACAGATACACACTACCATGTGTGATAAAACTGGGGCTTTCCTGGTGGCTCAGATGGTAAAGAATCTGCCTGCAATGCAGGAGAGCTGGGTTCGATCCCTGGGTCGGGAAGGTGCCCTGGAGAAGGGAACGCCTATCCATTTCAGTATTCCTGCCTGGAGAATTCCATGAACAGCGGAGCCTGGTAGGCTACAATCCATGGGGTCACAAACAGGAAGATGCAACTGAGAGACTTAACGCTTTTCATGTGTAAAACAGATGTCTATTCAATTTGGTCTGTTTTGTCCCTCAGGTTTTCTTTACTTAAAAAAGGAACGCCATATACAATATGAAACGCCTCAGGTTTTTTAATGCAAACATATTTTTTATTAAAGAATGAATGCATTTATGCTAAAGAGTAGTTTACATTTGTCGTGAAGCAGCAAGCGGATCTCCAGAAGGTGTGCTCTCAATACAACTCCATGCTTATTCTACATGCCTTAAGACGGGACCCACGCTCGGGGGCACGCGTACACACACACAAATGCATACACGGACACACAGATACACAGACCGAAACACCGACATCACTTCTCTCTGGATTCTATAAACTCCCATTTAAGGCTTCTGTAAGGTGTCCCAGGGCCCCTGACATGGTTACCAGGATGCAAAACAGACTCTCAGAAAGGAGCAGCAGCACCTGGAAAACTGTTCATCTGCTCTCGGCCTTAAATGTGTGGATTTTCACCAGTACTTTCAATGTCACTCAATGCTGATTCTTTGCATTTATGATATTTAAAGATCCATCAAACCAAGAAAACTCAGGCTGTCTAAGTGAGAAGTTCTCATTAGAAATACCCAACAAACTGGCAACTCTGACCCTATGAGATCAATCCAATTGGAAGAGAAGAAGGTCAGATTTCAGTTGCGAATGGACATAGGTTCTCGGATAAGTCTGGTTTATAGAATCCATTCCCTACTCGAGTGCCACGTTGAGTGATGGGTCAACACTTCCTTAGTGATACCAGCTCAGATATGAAGCTTGCCATGAGAGAGTCATCAGATAGGACCATCAACTAAATAAGTTACAATAAATTGCAGTTGAAGAAAGGACAGCCCACATGGGCTTTGTATACTCGCTGATTACTCATTCCCTTTTTCTGAACTTTCTGTGGTGGTGGTTTGAAGCTCCCACATTGTTTGACTGATTCTTTCATTTCCTTGGTGATTATTGTCTTCCCTTTTGGTGTCCTGCCATGTAGGTTGAGACTGCAATACTGGAGGGATGGTGTAGTGGATTGGAAGGGCAGAGAGGGTGGATGGGGCAGTGGAGGAAAGGGGCTAATAGTAGTTGCAAGTATTCTAAGAAAATAGATGAAGTGAATACAATAATAAGAAGGTGAAGGTGCTACTGGATACACTATGTAATAAAAGCACTGCCTTTAACTGTGAATTAACTGCCAACTATCAGGTTGTTAGTTATAAAGCTCAATAAAGCTGTGCTGATTTGCTTACTGAGGAGAGAATCTGAAACCAGCCAGGGGAGAGGAGCTCTGCGTTGTTCCTTTAGCCCAGAGGCCTCCTCATCAGCATCAGCACTCACCATCTCCCCCGACAACCAGGGATGCTATAGGTGCATCTAAAATTTTTGTTGGGTTTCATAAGGCAAGTTGGAATGGTGGATTGAATAACAACTGCAGTATATCTGCCCGAGAGTGGTGAAAATCAGCATGGAGAACTCCTACAATGGAGGGATTGGAAAATGAGCCAAAAAAAGAAAAAGAAAAGTCTAGAACTTCCCTCCCTATCCACACTCCCACCCTCCTCATAGTCACAGCAGCAGCAGATTTCAATGTAACGTAATTACTTTAATAATACATTTCTTTAGATTTAGAATTGCTCTTCTGAATTTAAAAAGCTTGGTCGGCCAGTAATTTAGCAGTCTTTTCATCCCAAATTTGAATCATCGCTTATCCGTCTGTCATCTTGAATTCCTTGACCAATGCTGCCTTTGCTGAAGCTCTCTCAGTTCACTCAGCCATCGTCAGATTCTAATTCCTGGGACGCCTCTTCTGAAGAGCTGTTCCTGTGGATCCGGCCATCGCTCTTCATACTGTGGAAAGTCTTCCTGAAGGCCTCCATCATGGCATGGGCCAGCTTCTTGGCCTCCAGCTTGCTCTCGCACTCAACAGCATGGCAGTCCATCTGGTAGGACAGGTCGTCATTAATCTCCCTGTAAACCCAGGCGAAGATGTTGGGGCTCACGTTGTGGTCGGCGGTGCAGTAGGCGATGCGGGCCACCTGGAAGGTATCCATGTGCACCGTGGCCTCCCCTTTGTGGTCAAGGTGATGGAGCCACACTTGGAACGGTCGGATTTCCAGGAGGGCATTGGCTGGAAAGACGTCTTCTCGGGCTAGTGTGTGCTTCTTCCAGAGCTCGATGACTGGCTTTTCTGTGCAGCCTGACAAAAACTGCATGCCTGTGGTGGGCACCTTACCCAGATAGGTCACCTGCAGACGGGAAAGAAGAAAAAAAAGAGAGAGGTCAACAGTAGGCTCTTGATTTAGCTGTTCACTCATGTTCCCAAGAATCAGTTTCACTCTAGAACAATGGAGAGGTATCTTTATTGCCCCTTAAATTGGGAATTCTCTGGTGGTCCAGTAGTTAAAAATCTGCCGTCCAATGCAGGGAATGTGGGTTCGATCCCTGACTGAGGAACTAAGATCCCACATGCAACAGAACAACTAAGCCATGTGCCACAACTACAGAGCCTGTGCACCACAACTAAGACATGATGCAGCTAATAAACACATAAATAAATATTTTAAAAATAATAACTGTTGTCAAAATTTTATATTTTTTTCTCCCTAACAAGTCGATCTCTTGACAAAGGTACTGAAATTTTTAAAACAGGGTTGGATTTTTAAAATTTAATTTCTAGAGGACTACTTTCCCTCCCTCAATCTCCTTTTAAATTCAGAATGAGTGATTATGATCTTTTACATGATTTGGCATTTCTTTGAAATTATAAATCCACTTGAAGTTGATTTTTGACCAAACACACAAAGACTTTAATGATAAGAAAGAGTCAAAGGAACATTGCCTCTGAAAAACAAAGTATTTATTAAACTTATCTCCTAGACAGATTCTCTTTGTAAATCTCTCCATGTTTGATTTCACTTAAGCTACTTATTTCTTAGAAAATGCCAAGGACACAAAAACTGTTCTATTTAACTGATGGTCTAAAACATGATTGTTTTATTGCCAAGGTAATGTTTAAAATTGGAGCAATAACCAGTTGTATTTCAACCCAAACAATTGTTTGTATCGGAGTATAATTGCTTTATAATGCTGTGTTGCAAAATGTATTCTGCTGTATTGCAAAAAGAATCAGCTACATGTACGCGCGCGCGCGCGTGTGTGTGTGTGTGTGTGTGTGTGTATATACACATATATATCTCCTCTCCCTCCCCTACACCCTCTCCCATCTCCCCATTCTACCTCTTTAGGTCATCACAGAGCAGAGCTTTCCACTAACCATTCTACCCATAGTAGTATATACATGTAAATACTACTCTCCCAATTTGTCCCACCTGATAAAAATGAAAGACGTACAGATAGGTTAAGATTAAAACCCAAGTTTATCAAATAGCTAAATGAGGAGTACTAAAACAAAGAAAAGTAATTCCAAATGATTCAAATAGCATCCTTTAAAAAATTGATTTATAATATATCAAGAAAAGATGTTCACTCTCTCACTTTATTTTTCACTCATCAAGAGAGACAGACCCTCTATCACCCAGCACATGCATTATAACCTGGCCTGCTGCAGTCCATGGGCTCACAAAGAGTTAGATATAACTTAGCGACTGAACAACAAGAAGTATGTAATTTGGCTCAAAATAAGAGGCTCAGATATAAACACTCTTCCAAACACTTTTTGGAAGAGACCAGAAAGAGGTCCAGAGAAATGGTGAGAACTGAGTGAGGACATTTGGCCACAATGATTCTAAATCAATGTTTCTCTTAAGTAGATGATAAAGGCCACATACAAAAAGTTCAGGACACGGATGTTGAGTCCTGTTGCATGTTTTTGTGCTTTGCTTCTCTCTTAGACAAGAGTTCACCGTGTTGTCCCTTTAAAAAGATAAATTCTTAGAAAAGAAGCACAAAGAAGTATTTCTTGGGAACCTATTATGCACAAAGGCAAGGTGCCAGGTGGGCATGGGGGAAGGGGAAGATGGAGAGGCCCAAAATCAGCGGGCAGAAAGTAGCTGAGTATTTGTTCAGAGCAGCGTCTTGAGGCCAGTGAGGCTGAAAATAAATCCTAGCTCCTCAGTTCACTGAGTGGGTAGTTCTGGAGAAACTGCTAGCCCTTTGCACATGCACAGATACAGCTATGATGGGAGGCAGATGGTGGAAAGGGCGGGCAAGCAGTATCACAAAGTTTCTGTTGTTAAGCCAGGTCCCACTCTCTGTAACCCCATGGACTGCAGCACAACAGGATCCTCTGTCGTCCACTATCTCCCAACTTAGTTCAAACTTATGTCCATTGAGTCGGTGATGCTCCCTAACCATCTTATCCTCTGCTGCCCCATCTCCTTTTGCCACCAGTCTTTTCAGCATCAGGATCTTTTACAGTGAGTCAGACCTTCCCATCAGGTAGCCAAATTATTGGAGTTTCAGCATCAGTCCTTCCAATGAATATTCAGGAGAGAGATATTCCTTTAAGATTGACTGGTTTGATCTTCCTGATGTCCAAGGGACTCTCAAGAGTCTTCCGCAGTGCCACAGTTCAAAAGCATCAATTCTTCTGGGCTCAGCCTTCTTTATGCTCCAACTCTCACATTCATAAATGACTACTGGAAAAGCCAGAGTTTTGACTATACGGACCAAGGCAAGGTGATGTATGCACTTTTTAATATGCTGTCTAAGCTTGCCATAGCTTTCCTTCTAAGGAGCAAGTGTCTTCTAGTTACATGGCTGCAGCTACAGTCCATAGTGATTTTGTAACCCAAGAAAATAAAATCTGCCACTGCTTCCACTTTTTCCCCATCTGTGTTCCATGAAGTGATGGGACTTCATGAACCATGATGTTCATGATCTTAGTTTTTTGAATGTTGAGTTACAAGCCAGCCTTTTCACTTTCCTCTTTCACCCTCATCAAGAGGCTCTTTAGTTTCTCTTCACTTTCTGCCATTAGAGCGGTATTACCTGCATATCTGAGGTTATTGATATCTCTCCCGGCAATCTTGATCCCAGCTTGTGATTCATCCAGCCCAGCATTTCACATGATGTACTCTGAGCATTTAACAGAGCCAGTGATGGCACCCACCATGCTTAAGGAACACCTCTGGGAAGGATTCAGTGGATTTCAAGGCATCAGGGCTTCAAAGCTCAGACAGGAGCCCAGCAACTAGATGGTGAAGGAAAGAAAGGAGCAGGAAGGTAAGTGCTGCAGTGGGGAAAGTCCTCACTTTCTTGGGCACATGGGGCACTTTGGCCTGACCACACATTTGGCCTAAGATAGCCCTGAAGAAGAAACAGATGGTCTATGACTGCTGGATAAAAACAGGCTGAACTTTGAAAAGTGGTCTTGCATACAGTCTGAGGAGTAGGGCCTTCTCTGCTCTGGATGGAATGCCACTGAGGGTCTATAGTCCAATGGGTACCTGGATACGATGGAGGCTGTGAACTTGGAAGACTTTACGTATGCCAGGAAGAAAGACAAGTCAGGGGGCTGCCTAGCAGAAGACTGCTCAGGCAGGAAGTGTTGCAACAGCACAACCAGGAAGCAAGGGTGGCCTGGCTGAGGAGTGGAGGTGGTGGAAAGGACAGGGGAGACAGATGGGAACGATATTCAAAGATCAAACTGAAAACCCTTGGCAATACACCGAAGCGGGGAGATGACTCAGAAAGATCCTGCAAGTGCCTGCACTCTCCACGGAGATGACCGCAGAATAGCTCTTTGTCCCTCTGGATTCGAGTCACATTATAAAGATGGCTTTGTGAGGAAACGCACAACATAAGGTTCTTGACTTACTGAACATGCTTTCTGTGTATGGTATTTATGATACCTTTATTATTTTTAACAACTTTATCATTTTAATTGAGGTGAAATTCACATTACATAATGTCAACCATTTATGTATGATTCGGTGGCATGTAGCCTTCAAACTGTTATACAAGCATCAGCTCTGTCTAGTTCCAGGGTATTTTCATCACCACCAAAGGAGATCCAGTATCCATTAAGCAGTCACTCTTCATCTTCCCCTTGATCCAGACACTGGAAACCACGAATATGATCTCCGTTGCTAGAAATTTACTATTCTGGAGGGTTCACACAATTGGAATCACAAAATATGTGACCTTCTGCATCTGGCTTCTTTCACACAGCATAATGTCTTCAAGGTTCATCTAAGATATACCATGTATCAATACCCCTTTCTTTTCTATGACATCTTTACTTTTGAAGTAGAAAAGCAAATGAGGAAATTAGTATGAGAGCTTGAAGTGAAAAGCATTCTTTCTTACTGTCCCCTGAGACTAGAAATAGCTATGTTTATATCTGTTATATTTGATAGAAACATTCTTCAGATGGAGACAATCTCCTTTGATGTGCTTTCATCTCTCTCTCTTCTTCTCTCTCAAACACACACAATTTAAAAAAAAATTACACAGTAATTTCTATCATGATATAAAGAATAAATTTTTAAAACTTTGTTACAATAAGTTGTTTATGATTCCTTCCAACAAAAAGCAGTAATAGTAAAATTAGTCATAATAATATTTTGACAACTAAGCAAAAATGTATTCCTCATAAATATTTATTATTTAAAAACTAAAGGTTTTCAGGAAAATAACGTTTTATTTTTGGAAGTTTGCTTGAGAGAAGCATAGAGCTGAGATGATTAGCTCAAAGAGTTTACTAAGACAACAATGAATGCTATGTAATAATGTGTAGACATTTCTTAGAAAAACAGTTTTAAAGCACTGAGGTTCAACGTACACACAGATATAATCTCTTGGTACTAAACTTACCAGGAAAGTAATCTTAGCGGCCTGTTTTTACTATCACCTAAACAACTCACTAAGCATAAAGTCCCACATCATTGTTTACACAGGTCTGCAGCCAAATCAAGTCACACACTGAACAGTAACAAGAAACACTTGCATCACATTTTAGGCAAAAAGCACTCTGTGTCCATCAGATCCATCAACAGCCCTTTAGGTAAGAATGGAATTTTATTATCACTAACCTGGATTTTTTAAATTGGAATATAATTGCTTTACATTGTGTTCATATCTGCCACGAAACAAAGTGAATCAGCCATATGTATACACATATCCCCTCCATCCTGGACTCCTTTCCACCCCACCCCACCCCAACTGTCTCACCCACTAGGTCATCACAGAGCACTGAGCTGAGCTCCCTGTGCTATTCAGCAACTTTCCACTAGCTATCTGTTTCACACATGGAAGGGCGTATAGGTCAATTTTAATCTCCCAACCTGTGTTTAAAGACAAGAACTGTAGATCAGGTTCCGGGTACAAAATGTATACTACAAAGTGTTGGGAATTCAGCAACATTGTGATGATCTAGGAAAGCTGCACAGAAAAGACAGCTAAACAGACACTCGTTCAATTCTTAGACCACTTTATTATTATATGAGAATCATTTCCATGTAGCTACACTTTTCAGCCATTTATTCATCTTTCCCATCTTGGAGCTATAAGAGAAATTTTAACATTGTATGAACACCCTAGAAACCATGCGTCTTCCGGAAGAAAGAACCACATTCTATTGTCTGGTGCTTTTATAAATGACACTCCCTTCCATGACTGGGCATTTCTTAAAACTTTATTCTTGTTTTGTAACTGCAGAAAATAAGGTTCAAAACCCCTAACTTCTCAGGTAAAATGGAACACAAAAAATAAGGAAATATATATTTATATGTATCATGTAAATATACATTATATACTTTTACAAATATTTATTATATATGATCTGTTTATAGTCCATGGGATTTCCCAGGTGAGAATTCTGGGGTGGGTTGCCATTTCCTTCACCAGGAAATCTTCCCAACCCAGGATTGAACTGTCTCCTGCATTGGCAGGTGGATTCTTTACTGAGCCACCGGGGAAGCCCATGTATGTATTATCTGGTTTCTAAAACTCAAACACATATAATCTATTTACAATGAAACCAAAGATTCAAGAGGGAGGGGACATATGTACACCTATAGCTAATTCGTGTTGATGTTTGACAGAAAACAACAAAATTCTATAAAGCAATTATCCTTCAATTAAAAAATAAATTTAAAAAAAACTTTCAATCTAAAGAGTTTCAGACTTTTGGCATCTTTCCAAAAGTTTCCTGTGAACAGAGAGGCATAAACATGTTCTAACAGCACTAATCCTGAATATTCCATTAGCTTCATCTCGCAAAGCATCACTAAGCCTGCAGATGGAGACGGGCTAAGAGTGGATTATGTGATGACGCCTCTCAACTGTGATATTGACAAGGGCCAACGTTCACACCAACTGTTTGCTGGGGCACTGGAACTTACGTCTGCTTTTACCTGGGATTTGCCACCGAGGCCAGAGGCTGCAGTGAACAGACATGCCCTTCCTTTAAGCACAGAATTAGCAAACATGCATCTAAAACACCAGAGAAAGGCTGATTCTCCAGTGATGGCAGCTCCACTCCTGCTGCTTGGCAATACTAGGGTTTCAGCAAGGCTCTTAGCTGTGTCCTCTCTGATAAAAACGCACTGCGTGTGTGTATGCTAGGTCACCTCAGTGTGTCTGACTCTGTGCAACTCTACGGACTGTAGCCCGCCAGGCTCCTTTGTCCATAGGATTCTCTAGGCAAGAATACTGGAATCGGATGCCATGCCCTTCTCCAGAGGATCTTCCCAACCAGGGATTGAATGCCTGTCTCTCACATTTCCTGCACTGGCAGGCAGGTTCTTTATCACTAGTACCACCTGGGAAGTCTGCCCAAAAAATACACTGCTGCTGCTGCTGATGCTAAGTCATGTCCGGCTCTGTGCGACCCCATAGACGGCAGCCCACCAGGCTCCCCCATCCCTGGGATTCTCCAGGCAAGAACACTGGAGTGGGTTGCCATTCCCTTCCCCAATGTGTGAAAGTGAAGTCGCTCAGTCGTGTCCGACTCTTAGCGACCCCATGGACTACAGCCTACCAGGCTCCTCCGCCCATGGGATTTTCCACTAACCCTGCCCAAACCTTTCTAAACAGTCCCAGTAATGAACTCCTGTCCGCTTCCTGTAAGGTGTGGCCCACACAAAGCATAAATAAGGGAGTGTAACTTATGCCACTGGGTAAACCTAGGGAAGTCAATGAAACTCTACTTTGTTACCTTTGAGGAACTGATAGCTTTGTCTGAAATCCCATGAGATTACATCAATTAAAAGAATATGTTAATAATTTGCATGTGTACTTAGTCACTCATTTGTATCCAGCTCTTTGTGACCCATGGACTGTAGCCTGCCAGGCTCCTCTGTCCATGAGATTCTCCAGGCAAGAATACTGGAGTGGGTTGCCATTTCCTCCTCCAGGGGATCTTCCCAACCCAGGGATCAAACCCAGGTCTCCTGCCTTGCAGGCAAACTCTTTACCACCTGAGCTTCCCTCGCAGCTCAGATGGTTAATAATTTGGTATATTGCTTACTCCTTGGAAGAAAAATTATGACCAACCTAGATAGCACATTCAAAAGCAGAGACATTACTTTGCCAACTAAGGTCTATCTATTCAAGGCTATGGTTTTTCCTGTGGTCATGTGTGGATGTGAGAGTTGGACTGTGAAGAGGGCTTATCACCGAAAAATTGATGCTTTTGAACTGTCCTGTTGGAGAAGACTCTTGAGAGTCCCTTGGACTGCAAGGAGATCCAACCAGTCCATTCTGAAGGAGATCAGCCCTGGGATTTCTTTGGAAGGAATGATGCTAAAGCTGAAACTCCAGTACTTTGGCCACCTCATGCGAAGAGTTGACTCATTGGAAAAGACTCTGATGGTGGGAGGGATTGGGGGCAGGAGGAGAAGGGGACGACTGAGGATGAGATGGCTGGATGGCATCACGGACTCGATGGACGCGAGTCTGAGTGAACTCCAGGAGCTGGTGGTGGACAGGGAGGCTTGGAGTGCTGCGATTCATGGGGTCACAAAGAGTTGGACACGACTGAGCGACTGAACTGAACTAGAGCAGGGATTCCCACCCTCTGGGATCTAATGCCTGAAGAGCTGAGGTAGAGCTGATGTCACAATAATAGAAATCAAGTGCACAATCAATGTAATGTGCTTGAATCATCCCTCCCCCATCCATGGAAAAACTGTCCTCCATGAAATTGGTCCTTGGTGCCAAAAGTGGTTGGAGATTGCTGCCTTAAGGAAATATAGGAAAAGAATTATCTGAATAAGTTTTGCTAGAAATGGAATAAAAAGAATTCTCTCAGTAGAGTTTCCTTGAAAATGGAATGCAAAAATGATAAAATGGTGCATCAAGACAGTCTCCCCTCAGAACGACCCCTTTAAATCAGCCTGGCCATCATCCTAACTGGCCCGAGTTCCAGAATTCTGTCTCTGAGCACTTTCCCCTAATATGCCAATTATTTACTACCTGCTTGCAGATTTCCTAATTCTCCCATTAAATTCTCCAGTGTCTGGCATTCACCCATACTGGTGACTATAAGTCAGTGGGAAAAAAAAAATTCAGGCTTTAAAGTGACTTTCTGTTTTTCATATTTAGTTTAATAGAACTGTGCCTTATGGCTCTGCTTTTCAAGAGAAATAAATAAAAACTATTTTAAAAATTAATTCTCTCAAAATACCAAAGATTTAGTGATGCTCTGCATGCAGCCGCACCCTCTGTGCTTATGGGACCACAGAGAATGTGTCTCAATAAATAGAAACCCTGAAATATGGGGGTTTAGCCAGGTATCCTCTTATGTCAACACTCCAGCAGGGATTTACTCTAAATATACATAGGGATCCCTTCTTGCCCCAGTCTTCCTCGTGTGGGAGACTTGTTTTCACACCCCTTTCCAGGCACGTCCTCCTTGTGAGCAAGAACACAGGACTCAATGTGCAAGGCTGCCTCGAGGCTTCTACCACTGACATAGCTAAGCACCGATGGAGGGTCTGTGAATGAGCACCCTGTCATCTTGGCCGTTTATGAAAGAGGTGAATGTTTTCTCCATGAATAAGTCCCTTCTGAACCTCGTTCTCAGGAGCCGCAAGCTTCCAGAGTCGCAAAGCAGATGAGAAACACAGAGTCACGAAATTGTTCCCTAAACGTCCAGAATGGTAGACAGATATTTTTCAAGATAACTTCCCGAGGTGCTGTGACAAAGGGACTTGGAAGAAGACGAGAAGATTCTTCAGGAGGAGTCACAACCCATTGGAAATAAATACTGGAATCTTTCCCATGGTTGCAGAAACAGGCTTTGGGCAAGAAACTTATTAAGAATGAATCATTCAGAGAGAAATAAACAAACAGAAAAAAAAAAAAGAACAGTTTTCCCCTCTGTGTCATTCAATGGCATAAACCAATGCCCAGACACAGACGTCTGTAATGTGTGTGAATGGGCTTTGCCCAGTCCCAGTTGAAGTATTTGAGGATATTCGTGGCATGTGAAAATGTGGAGAGGCCATAGAGCCAAGGGGCCCGCCAGAGTGTCTGCATCATTAAGAGTGTCAGATCAGGAGAGACCAGTGTCCTCAGAATCTCTCCTTCCCACCCATGAGTTTTCCAACACCCCAGCCAGCTCTCCACTCATGAATCACTGTTCCCACCTCTGTGGCAAAACAACCCTGGTTTCCCGATGTGTATCCTACTGGCAGAGCCGGCACCATTCCACTCGTTCCTCTTGGTGGCCTGTCCGTATTTCATTCTGGCCTGAAACATCCTTGGTGAGGACCCAGGATCATCTCCCCTTAGACTGTACAGCCAGACGGAAAGGGTGATAACAGATGTCCCTGAAGGAGGGTAGGAGATGGATGATGACCTAAGAAACCAAACACCTGGTTTTCTGCAGGCTTCAACCTTCCAGGCTGGATAAGCCCAACTACCTGACTTCAGAGGCTCAACTTTGGTTCACTTTACTATGTGGCTTCTCTAAGAAGACACGTCAAGAACAAAGATTCTCCAGAGGCCTTTCCTGGGATATAAAAGATCTTTTTGTCCTTCATTGTCTGAAGGAGACTTCCTTTCCCCTGCTGACATAAAACAACATGATATGAACACAGGATGAAGAAGACATAACTGGAAATTCTAATAGCCTTTAGGTTATAAGGCAGAAGATGAGACAAAGAGTCGCTCATACTCCTGGGCCAAATTCCAGAGCCAAGCTCTTCTGTTCTCACATTAATTCCCTTTTGCACATTTCAGAGAAAAGGTAAAGGACAAAATCCTGAGACTTATGATGCAGGCTTGAATCTACTCCTTCCTGGCTGGTCACAGAGGAGCAAGAATCCACTAGGCACTCTGAAGAGTGGGGATGGATCCAAAATGCCAATGACCTAACAATCCACAATGCAAAGACCAAAGTGATGCTAACTGTAACCTTGAACTTGCATAACATGCTTTAAACCACGAAGACAATATCAAAGGATTAATACTGCTCGCAGTGAAATCTATGAAGTTATTATGAGAAAAATGAAAGTGATAAGCTTTGTCTTGAAAAGTAAATTTTTTTATCCTGTATGTTCATTTGATAACTATTCACTGAGCACCTACTAGGAACCAGGTATATCAGTGAATAAAACTGATAAAAGCCCTCTGCCTTCTTGGGGCTAACACTGCAGCTAAACTGAAGATGCTTATGACTGAGTTTATTGAACTCAAAGTTATGTAGACAAGGCTGGTAGCAGGGAGGAGAACACGTATGGGCTTCTAAGAGTGTTTCTGATGAATTGGAAAACTTTTCTTGGGTTTAAAAAAGCTTTTTCACTTCATACAGCATAACTCGGACGAAAAAAGTCCCCATTTAGATTCTATTCCTTGGCCCAAGCTGTGCCGCATGCAGGGTTATTAGTCTTTACACTCACTGTGGTTTGGCTTCCTGAGATGCTACTGTGGTAGAGGATCAGGCAGGCTAATGGCTTCAGAAGAGTGCCAAAGGAGAGGGGAATCAGATGGGAACTAGGAAATCAAGGACTCAGAAGATACAAGGCCTACCCTGTCTCTTGAACAAAGATAGACTGGCAGCTAGAATGCTCTGGATATGTTACATTGAATGGACAGGTGGGGTACCTGGCCTCACTTGATACCTGTGTTTCATTCTCAGGATGACACCTGAAACATTCTCAGGATGTTTCAGGCACATCAAAATGATTTGTCTTCATTGAAATTTTATAGTAAAATTTAAGTTGCTTTATTCTACTTTTTTATTCTGGTATTCTTTGTCCTCTTCCTTTACTTGAGAGATCCAAACAAGTTTTCCTAAACTACTCACAATTATTCCAATAAATTTCTAATACACAGAATACACAGAAAAACTATACAAAAAAGACCCAGATAACCACGATAGTGTGGTCACTCACCTAGAGCCAGACATCCTGGAGTGCAAAGCCAAGCGGGCCTTAGGAAGCATCTCTGCAAACAAAGCAAGTGGAGGTGATGGAATTCCAGTTGAGCTGTTTCAAATCCTAAAACATGATGCTATGGAAGTGCTGCACACAATATGCCAGCAAATTTGGAAAACTCAGCAGTGGCCATAGAACTGGAAAAGGTCAGTTTTCATTCCAATCCCACAAGAAAGGCAATGCCAAAGAATATTCAAACTACCACACAATTGTACTCATCTCACATGCTAGCAAAGTAATACTCAAAATTCTCCAAGCCAGGCTTCAGCAATACATGAACCTTGAACTTCCAGATGTTCAAGCTGGTTTTAGAAAAGGTAGAGGAAGCAGAGATCAAATTGCCAATATACACTGGATCATCAAAAAAAGCAAGAGAGTTTCAGAAAAACATCTGCTTCTGCTTTATTGACTATGCCAAAGCCTTTGACTGTGTGGATCACAACAAACTATGGGAAATTCTTAAAGAGATGGGAATGCCAGACCACCTAACCTGCCTCTTGAGAAATCTGTATGCAGGTCAGGAAGCAACAGTTAGAACTGGTCATAGAACAACAGACTAATTCCAAATGGGGAAAGGAGTATCTCAAGGCTGTATAATGTTACCCTGCTTATGTATCTTACATGCAGAGTACATCATGTGAAATGCTGTACTGGATGAAGCACAAGCTGGAATCAAGATTACTGGGAGAAATATAAATAACATCAGATACACAGATGACACCACTCTTATGGCAGAAAGGGAAGAGAAACTAAAGAGCCTCTTGATGAAAATTACAGAGGAGAGTGAAAGAGTTGGTTTAAAATTAACATTCAAAAAACAAAGATCATGGTATCCAGTCCTATCACTTCATGGAAAATAAATGGGGAAACAATGAAAACAGTGACAGACTTTATTTTCTTGGGCTCCAAAATCACTGCAGATAGTGATTGCAGCCATGAAATTAAAAGATGTTTACTCCTTGGAAGAAATGCTATGACAAACCTAGACAGCATATTAAAAAGCAGAGACATTACTTTGCCAACAAAGGTCTATCTAGTCAAGGCTATGGTTTTTCCAGTAGTCACGCATGGATGTGAGAGCTGGACTATAAAGAAAGCTGAGTGCTGAAGAATTGCTGCTTTTGAACTGTGGTATTGGAGAAGACCCGAGAGTTCTTTGTACTGCAAAGAGATCCAACCAATCCATCCTAAAGGAAATTAGTCCTGAATATTCATTGGAAGAACTGATGCTGAAGCTGAAGCTCCAGTACTTTGGGCACCTGATGCAAAGAACTGACTCATTGGAATAGACCCTGATGCTGGGAAAGATTGAAGGCAGGAGGAAAAGAGGACGACAGAGGATGAGATGGTTGGATGGCACGACCAACTCAATGATGAGTTTGAGCAAGTTCCAGGAGTTGGTGATGGACGGGAAGCTTGGCGTGTTTCTCCATCCTCAGCCCTTCAGTCTCCTGTGAGTCATCCCTAAGAGCCCCAGATGATTGTGGTTAAAAACTAGAGTTTAATTCTCTAAAGTAAGTCTTGGGTACCATTCTGGCACCTATTTTTGGCAGCTCTTCTTCACCCTTATCAGGATAAAAGTAGACCTGGCTATCCTATGACTAGACAAGGAGCAGGACCAATTGTGGCCATTCCCCATAATACCATCCTGCAACGTCTTTTGCCTTATATCTATTTAGTCAGGCTTGATCAGCTGACTAAGAGGGTGAGCAAGGCTGCCTAGGGGAAGCCTGCCTCTGACTTTAGCAGAGGGGCTAGTGATGACCCAGAAAGGCTTACAGACTTACTCTTAATATTTTTTCCAATAGTGGCAACAATCCTGGCAGTAGAAGGTAGATTTTATAAAATGCATACCCTCTGGGGCACATTTATGCATATGCCTCTGTTTAGTGCTATTTATTTATTTCAGTAGTTTTCCTAATGTCACACATACGGAGAATACTTTTTTGTTGTTAAGCAGTTCTTCCCAAGTATTTGCATGAGTTATGCTGATAGAATCTATAAAAATATTAATAAAAATTTTACTGGGAGATACAGTTTCTTTTGATTATGTAAATTTCTGACATGGGGGAAAAACAAATTTACTAAGACTCAATATCAAGAAATAATTATGTGCTATTTTTGTACTCTAACAAAGAGATGAACACTGCTTCAGCTGTTAAATACAGCATGTGTCGCACAATTAGCAACTTAAGTGACAGATTTATTTCTGTTATTCATATTACAACTTAGTTCCACTGATGCAGAGTGCTTTGAGATGCTGGGTCCCATCTTGCATTTATCAAGCAGTCCCAATGTGCAATTTGTCCTGTCAATTGGCTCCTGGATGTGTGAAGCTTGGAAATATTGTCATTGTCACTGTCAAAGACAGAAGCAATTTATCTGGAAGGCACTGAAGTGTGCTTCAGAAGACAAAGTCACTTAATAAAAATGACATCACATTAAAACATACATTCCCTCATCTGGCCCCTTCTGGTAAGCTGGACCAAGGATGGTTAAACCACTGTTCTACTCAGTGGCACAAGAACAATTTATTTTGTGACAAGTCTGATAGCTCCCCTCCTGCATTCTAATCAGTGGAATATACCAGAAAGAAAGAAATTCAGTAGAGCTCTCTAGGGTCTAAAATGTTCACAATGAGAAAATTCTCTAAATAACAAATCAATATCAAGCACACTGCTTGAGGGTTATCCTGACAAATGGATCCAAGGGACAAACGCTGGGGCCAGGTAAAAAAAAGTCACCAATTTTTGTCCCTGTAGCACTGTATCAATTCATTTTCCTTAGCACACAATTGGTTGGGAATAGACCAGAAAAGGTACCAAAGATTTAGAAATAATAATTTTGAGGCAACATTTGACTGAATAAAATAAACATAAATCTACTGGCTATAAGTCTAGAGCTCTTACTAGAAGGCCAGTGGAGGCTGGAAACAAGAAAGTCACTCTGAGGTTAACTAAACATAGAACTACCAAGTATTCCAGAAAAATGAAGACTTATGTTCATATGCATTCACACACACTCCTATTTCTCATCAGTGACACTGAGACTCTGTGAGCAGTGACATGCAAGTAGCGAGGCACATGCCTGAAACCCAAATCCTTTTTCTAAACACCATTTTATACTGAAAGGAACCAGCCGTCCTCAGAAGAAAAAAATAGTTGATTCCATGACAGGCACTTGAAAGGTATGAGAGGATCTTAAATATCATACTGTGCCAGGAAGTAGGAAAGTGCTCAAAGAATCAGAAATATGTCCAAAAAACCGTTCAGTTCAGTTCAGTTGCTCAGTTGTGTCCAACTTTTTGCAACCCCATGGACTGCAGCTTCGTCAGGCCTCCCTGTCCATAACCAACTCCCGGAGTTTACTCAAACTCCTGTCCATCAAGTCAGTGATGCCATCCAACCATCTCATCCTCTATCATCCCCTTCTCCTCCCACCTTCAATCTTTCCCAGCATCAGGGTATTTCCCAATGAGTCAGTTCTTTGCATCAGGTGGCCAAAGTATTGGAGTTTCAGTTTCAGCTTCAGTCCTTCCAATGAACACTCAGGATCCTTTAGGATGGACTGGTTAGATCTCCTTGCAGTCCAAGGGACTCTCAACAGTCTTCTCCAACACCACAGTTAAAAAGCATCAATTCTTTGGCACTCAGCTTTCTTTATAGAAAACAAAACAAGGCACCAGCTTTTAAAGGGGTTCCTTTTCATTCCAATCACAAAGAATGTTCAAACTACATTGAAGTGAAGTGAACTCACTCAGTCATGTCCGACTCTTTGCGACCCCATGGAGCCTACCAGGCTCCTCCCTCCAAGGGATTCTCCCTGCATGGGATTTTCCAGGCAAGAGTACTGGAGTGGGTTGCCATTTCCTTCTCCAGGGGATCTTCCTGACGCAGGGATTGAACCCGGATCTCCCGCATTCCAGGCAAACGCTTAACCTCTGAGCCACCAGGGACGTGTATGTATATATATGTATATATGCTTATACATATATGTATATATGCATATGTATTAATATGCTTTTATACATATATATAAAGATATAAGGATATACCCAGTTTCTGAGAACTACACCCCAAAGTATGGGGCATCACCTCTTATTACAAAACTAGGTTGGGGGGGGGAGGTTTCTGGTTAAAGTCACCTCTGATGAGTATATTCTTGAGAGGGGGGAAAAAAAAAGAAGGAAGTTTCTCTTCAAATGTTCAACAAATCAACCGAAAATGCAGCCTGACAACTCGAGGAGGAGACCTGTGAATAGCATCAGGACATTTGTGTGGACAGCAAAGGGAGGACAAAGAGAATGTCCTGTGCCCAATTTCTGAAACCTTTTGCAAGGGCTTTTTCTGGCTCTCTAGACCCTGGAGAACACGTCACATGAGGCAAATATTACAGAAACCATGGTTCACAGATTCAGGCCAGGAAAGCAGACCTTTTGAAAAAGAACTTATAGTCACTGCTTGAGTATATCCGTATAGAGGTGACTGTCTTCCCTGTAAATTCACTGGATCTTACATACAGGTCTTCTCTTACTGACTTTTTTGGTTGAACTTGCTCTATTCTTTTTTTTTTAATCTTTACATTTATTTGCTTTTGTTGTTTATTGAGGTATAATTTACACAGTCCACTCTTTTTTGGTGCAGAGGTCTATGAATTTTGAAAACTGTATATAGTGTGCAACCATCAGGAGTATTTGTTAAATTCTCAAAGTTCTTTTTTTTTTTTTTTAATCCACAGGTGTACACGTGTTCCCAATCCCAAACCCCCTTCACCCCCCCCCCCCCCCCCCTCCCCCTGGGGCCTCCCAGTGCCCCCCCCCNGCAACCATCAGGAGTATTTGTTAAATTCTCAAAGTTCTTTTTTTTTTTTTTTAATCCACAGGTGTACACGTGTTCCCAATCCCAAACCCCCTTCACCCCCCACCCCCACACCATCCCTCTGGGTCATCCCAGTGCACCAGCCCCAAGCATCCTGTACCCTGCATCGAACCTAGTGAACTTGCTCTATTTTTCCAGTGGCTTCTATTGTGTCCATGTTCTCACATTCTCTCCATCACCAGTGCCACAGGGAGGTTGAAATGGTTAATGTGATGAGACCAAGAGAGACCTAAAGGCTAGTCCATGCACGTGCAAGAGTACATAGCCCTGTCAGTGACAGAGCTGGTGTTGGTTCAGCTCATCCCTCCTTGTTCTACCAGGAAGATGATGTGACTGTTCATTTTCTACTCAAATGGGTCCTGGAGTGTCCAGATACTGGCTCAAACATTATTCTGGACATATTTGTGAGGGCCTTTCTGAAGAAGAGTAACATGTGAATCCTAAGAGTAAAGCTGATGGCGCTCCCCTATGTAAGTGCCCCCCACACTAACGAACTGAATAGAAGAAAAGGTGGAGCAAAAGAGAGTCCCTTGGACTGCAAGGAGACCAAACCAGTCACTTCTAAAGGAAATCATACTGAATATTAATTGGAAGGTCTGTTGCTGAAGCTGCAATTCTTTGACCATCTGATGTGAAGAGCTGACTCACTACTCCCCTATGTAAGTGCCCCCCACACTAACGAACTGAATAGAAGAAAAGGTGGAGCAAAAGAGAGTCCCTTGGACTGCAAGGAGACCAAACCAGTCACTTCTAAAGGAAATCATACTGAATATTAATTGGAAGGTCTGTTGCTGAAGCTGCAATTCTTTGACCATCTGATGTGAAGAGCTGACTCACTCGAAAAGACCTTGATGCTGGGAAAGACAAAAGGAGAATCGAGCAGCAGAGGATGAGATGCTTAGATAGCATCACTGACTCAATGGATGTGAATCTGAGCAAACTCCAGGAGACAGTGGAAGAGAGAGGAACCCGGGATTCTGCAGTCCACGGGATTGCAGAGAGTCGGACGTGACTTAGTGACTGAACAACAAGCACAGGAGAATCTGCTCTCTGTGGCTGACTGTCTTCAAGTTGGAACGTTGGTCTTCTCCTGCCTTCAGACTCGGACTCGGGCTCGAACTACACCATGGGCTTTCGGTCTCAGCATGCTGACTGTAACTTTTGGAAATTCTCAGCCTCCGAAGGCATATAAGTCAAACTCTTAGGATAAATCTCTTAATTTCATATATGTAATACACAGAGGATCCCCAACCTGCAACAGTTCAACTTACTTTTCTTTTTTTTGACTTTACAGTGTTGCAAAAATGACATGCATTTGATAGAAGCTGTACTTTGAATTTTGAATTCAGCTCTTTTCCCAGACCCGCATTATAATCTTGTTTCATGATGCTGGTCAGCAGCAGCGACCACAGGTCCCAATCAGCTGGACAACCATGAGGGTAAACAACTGATATGCCTACAACCATTCTGGACCCAGGTAACCATTCCATTTTTCACCTTCAGTACATTACATGGGACAATACACTTAATTTTAAAATAGGCTTTGTGTTAGATGATTTTGCCCAACTTCAAGCTAATGTAACTGTTCTTAGCACATCTAAGGTCTGTAAGAATAAACTATGATGTTTAGTAGGTTTGGTGTATTAAACGCATTTTGACTGACAACATTTTCAATTTACTATGGGTTTTTCAAGATGTAATCCCACTGTAGGGCATTCCAGGGGCTTAGTGCTAAAGGATCTGTCCAGTAGTGCAACTGACACAAGACACACAGATTCAATCCCTGGGTTGGGAAGATCCCCTGGAGTAGGAAATGGCAACCTGCTCCAATGGTATTCTTGCCTAAAAAATCCCATGGAGAGAGGAACCTGGTAGGCTACAGTCTGTAGGGTCAAAGAGGCAGACACAACTGGGAGAGTTAGCATGAACACAACTGCATTGTACGTCAAGGAAGACTTTTATATAGATAAGTCTATTCATTAATCTGTACCTGCTACATTCCAAAGGCCAGCTGGCTCCTGAAGAGAAGATCACTGTGACTGACTCTGGGGGATGCTAGGATGAGCATAGCAGTCTTCAGTTGTCACTGAGATGGACACTGTCATCATAGCCTAACCTATAATCCCTCTCCATGCTCCCTGTGGATTTTTAGCTGGTGGTCCAAATCTTTCATGCCATGACAAGTTCTGAAGAGACAACCTGGATTGTAATAGGTAAATGGCCTCTCTCCAAGGGTTGGGTAAATATATCATGTGATCTAGATCTATCTATCCACACACATACACACACAAATACATTCTGCTGGTTCAATTTCTCTTGAGGACCCCAGTGAACAAAGTTAGGATTCACCAACTGACCACCATCTGCCCTCTCCTTCTTGCTCACACCCTACAATTCTGCTACTCATTATCCCTTCTCTTTAGAGACAGCCCTGAATGTTCCTCAATTACTGCCAATTATTGTATCTCATTGAAACCCCTCCCCCCAATGGATATAAGTTGTGGAGAGTCTCCTGACCAAAGGGTCTCTTTGGAATAGCACTATGAACATATCCTAACCCTCTTTACCACCAAGCTCAGTTCCTACTTGCATAGTCTTGCCAATTCTTTCTTGGCCCTGATGGCAGGCACTTGCTGAAAGGGGCAGGTCTCTCAGTTGCAAAGAGGCACCAGATTCATCTTGGGCTGGCATGTATTTATTCTCCCCCATAAATACCTCTTGAAGTAGGAAGGAAGAGGGAAGGGCACAAACTTTATAAGGACATGCCATAAAATAATTAGAACCAAATAGGTCCAAAATGGGCTTTCCAGGTGACTCAGTGGTAAAGAATCTGCTTGTCAATGCAAGAGGTGCAAGAGACTCACATTAGATCCCTGGGTCAGGAAGATGCCCTGAAGTAGGGAATGGCAATCCACTCCAGTATTCTTGCCCGGAAAATCTCACAGATAGAAGAACCTGGTGGGCTACAGTCCCTGGGGCTGCAAAGAGTTGGACACAACTGAGCTACTGAGCACATACAGAGGTCTGAGATGGTGGACAAGCCAACTTCCACTAGATCTTGATCCTCAGTATACACTCATTGTAATACAGCAGCAAGCTAAATGACACAATCACAGGCACCAAGACTGCTTCAAGGCTGACCATTAAAGACCAAAAAGTGGATGGTGACCCAGTGCCTAGAAATCTCCACCCCTTCTCCAAAATAGTTGGACTAATCCTCCCACTCATTAGCCTATGAAATTACTCAGCCCATAAAAGCTAACCACACCATATTTTGATGGCACTCTCTCCTTCCAAGATGGCCCATACTGTCTGTGGATTATGTTTCTCTCTAAATAAATCCCCTTCTTACCTATCACTTTGTCTCTCACTGAATTCTTTCTGTGATGAGACATCAAGAACCTGAGCTTCATTAAATCCTGAAACCAGGTTTGTGGTCTCAGTTGGAAGACTATGGGTTTTGAGTCCCGGTAGAGGGGTTAAAGTCCCTGAGTTACACATTTTCATCTTTGGTAGAAAGGAAAAGTGAAAGTGAAGTTGCTCAGTCATATTCAACTCTTTGTGACCCCATGGACTGCAGCCTCCCAGGCTCCTCTGTCCATGAGATGTTCCAGGCAAGAGTACTGGATTGGGTTGCCATTTCCTTCTCCAGAAAAGAGGAGACAAAACAAAACTTGCAACTCCAAGGCCTTAGCCAGAAGAGAGAAGCAACTCAAAGACTGATCCTGAAAGTTCCACTCAGGGGTGTTAACCAGGGCAGGAAGGGTTTGAAATCCCACCAGCTCTGTGGAGTCAAAGGGAAGATCAGAAGCAGCAGCGGCTGATGACATAAGTTAAAAGGATAATTTGTGCTATGCTACATTTTAACTTTTAAAAATGTAAATTTTTTAATTTTCTACATGAAACACTTTAACATGAATTCTCGCAGATTTTGTTTTATGGATTTCTTTATAATTTTCTAAAGTAACAGAATTTTGGTATTGCTGTTGTTCCTGGTGTTAAGTCCTATCTGACTCTTCTGTGATCCCCTGGACTGTAGCCCGCCAGGCTTCTCTGTCCATGGGATACTTTAACATGAATTCTCACAGATTTTGTTTTATGGATTTCTTTATAATTTTCTAAAGTAACAGAATTTTGGTATTGCTGTTGTTCCTGGTGTTAAGTCCTATCTGACTCTTCTGTGATCCCCTGGACTGTAGCCCGCCAGGCTTCTCTGTCCATGGGGTTCTCCAGGCAAGAATACTGGAGGGGGTAGCCATTTCCTTCTCCAGGGGATCTTCCTGACCCAGGAATCGAACCCTGGTCTCCTGAATTGCAGGCAAATTCTTTATGACTGAGCCAACAGGAAAAGTCCTTTATAAGTGTTACACAAATTAATACTTTCATAGACAGTAGTGCAATTTTGCTGGAGTTTGGCATTCACCACATGACCCGAGGAATTAAATGCAAACTTGATTGTACATTTGCATTTTTCCAAGAGAAGAGTCATCACTTTAATCAGATTCTCAAAGGGATTACCAATGCAAAGGAAGACACTTTGCCTATAGTAAATTCCTAGAAGTAGAACTAAGGCAGCAATGAATATGAACACTTTTAAGGTTCTGATGTAATTTTGAAATGCCTTTCAGAAACATTTTGCCAAGTTTTATTCCTAATAGCTGTGTATGCAACTCTTTACACATACAAGACATTTCTCAACAACGGTGATCATCATCTCTAGCATTTTTGCCAATTTAACAGATGAAAAATATTATCCTGTTATTTTGCAAATAAGATTAATTTTTTTATGTTTATTTCTTCCTTGATAAATGACATGTTCAATTTGTTGGCCCCTTTTTGCTTCTACAGAGGGTTATCTTCTTTTCAATATTTGTATCTCACCTTGTTTTACATCAGGCTTCCTCGGTGGCTCAGATGGTAAAGAATGCCTAGAATGCAGGAAACCTGGGTTCAATTCCTGGGCCAGGGTGATCCCCTGGAGAAGGGAGTAGCAACCCACTTCAGTATCCGTGCCTGGAGAATCCCATGGACAGAGGGCTACAGTCCATGGGGCTGCAAAGAGTTGGATATAACTGAGCGACTGACACTCTACTATTTGTTTTACATCTCACTCCACTGGCCAGTCTGCTCAGAACAATGATAGCAATACTGATGACAGTGGCAATCCTTGTCATTTATTTAAAATGCAAGACAATTCCAGAACACTAGAAACACACCCATGAGCAAATACAAGCAGCCAAAGGCATGTCAACAACTTCTGTATTACCTAGTGAGCCATTATCAGTAGCTCATACAACTGATAACCAAGAGTTACTACACTAGAAGATGATACAGGAGATATCTTCTAATTTCTTTCCCAACTTTAACATCTCAAAAAACCTGAAATTCATTTTCTAGCACTCAGAATATGAGAAAAAGCTTTCTGACTATATGCATTCTATTTTAAAATTCCATCAGAGTAGGGCTTCTCCGATAGTTCAGTTGGTAAAGAATCCACCCGTAATGCAGGAGATCCCGGTTCAATTCCCTGGGTCGGGAAGATCTGCTGGAGCAGGGATAGGCTACACACTCCAGTATTCTTGGGCTTCCCTTGTGATTCAGCTAAAGAATTCAGATTCAGGTCAAGAATCTGCCTGCAATGTGGGAGACCTGGGTTCGATCCCTGGGTTGGGAAGATCCCCTGGAGAAGGGAAAGGCCACCCACTTCAGTATTCTGGCCTGGAGAATTCCATGGACTATATAGTCCATGGGGTCACAAAGAGTCGGACTCCACTGAGGGACTTTCACATTCAGCAGAAAACAGTAAAAGTCATCCACAAAGAACCCACAAAACTCTAGGAACAGCCTGCTTCATTATAGGGACTTTCTATTGAATGGTCTTTTCCCAGAAGCACATAATTCTCTAACCGTGTAGCTTACCATGCGCTCAGGAAAAAAATCTGTGCACTCAGGTGTCAGTATAAACATATATACGTTCATATCTACACGTATACATGATGCATAATTAAACTCGTGAGTCAAAATCCTATCAATATTCATTACAGAAGAGGGAAAATATGAAAGAGTGCCAAAATAAGAGGTCATGTGGCTACAGAACTTTTCCAAGATAACAGCTCCTGTTTCTTTACGTTATCTTTTTATAAATCTCCAACAGAAGTGAATTCCCTGAAGCGAGACAAGAGATTGTGAGAATCAGCTAACCGTACAAAAGATCCTGCAGCCCTATCTGTGAAATTGCCCAATGGAGCACGTGGTCATTAGCTTCCAGTCTCCCACGCCCATTACAGTGCAGGATGAAGGCCATGACTGATGAAAACCTATGTGATTTCTCTAGCTGTCAAAATGCAGAGCTTCTCCAGCAGAGTTCTAAAATGGCAATAATTCTAAACTGGGAAATCAAGGATTCGGAACTGCTGAAGCAACAATCCCATTATCCTGAGGTTAGACCAGCTATATACATATAGAGTTTTTGATTCAGCTGAATCAAATCACTGGTCCTTAATATTTTCTTCTAAGAAGTCCATCTTGGGACTTTCCTGGAGGTACGGTGGTTAGGACTTCGCCTTCCAATGCAGGGAGTGTGGATTCGATCCCTGGTGGGAAAGCTAAGATCCCATAGGCCTCAGGGCCAAAATACTCAAACTCAAAACAGAAGCGATACTGTAACAAATTCAACAAAGACTTTAAAAATGGTTCACATCCAAAAAAGAAAAAAATCTTTCAAAAAAGAAAAAGTCCGCCTTCTCAAATATTTACATAAATACTTTCAGCGTACAGTATGGTAATTACCAAATAACAGTGGGTTTGGAAGAGTCCCATGAAGCCGTGACCACAGTACTTAAGTGCTGTGTGGATACTGGTGAGTGTGCACAGTATCTCTGTACAGGACACTTACAGAGAAACATACCTGTCCCATCCCTAAGCCCATCAACGCCCCCACCTCAAACTAGAGTGAAGTTGCAGTTAAGCCACTGAAAGCTCTCTATGGAATAAGCCTTAATACCATGAGAAGCTGGGCAGTGGTCGAAGGGTTGTAACATAAAACCAAAAGCAATCACATTCTTAAGTGTCAATCACTGTGTTTTGAGGATCTCCTAATACTTCCTATGAAGAAAATAACCATTGGCTATGCAGAATAGATTAGAAAACCATCAGACTGGCTGGCAGTGCATACAATACAGGAGAAAAGACTTGAACAGAAACTAAGCAGGAACGCCAAATGAAACAGAAGTCTGATTCCAGTGTTCCTGGATTTCTAGTTTTCTTTTAAGGTTCTCTACAGATGCTGTCAACAATCAAAAGATTCCTGGGCTCTGTAGGAACTCTAGTCCAACTTAATGACAATTTGATGTGCAAACTTCTTTTCCTCTCCGTTTTCCTCTTACATGGAGGAAATAAATTCAAACTGTCTGTAAAATTTTATAAAAAGTAAAGGAACAAAAAAGGAAACACAGAAATTTATATTCCATTTAAGCTTCATTGCTGGCTCAGAAGGTAATCTGCCTGCAGTCGGGGAGCAATCCCTGGGTCAGGAAGATCCCTCTGGAGAAGGAAATGGCAACCCACTCTAGTATTTTTGCCTGAAGAATTCCATGGACAGAGGAGGCTGGTAGGCTACAGTCCATGGAGTAACAAAGAGTAGGACACAACTCAGTGACTAACAACATTTTATCCAAAAAAAAAAAAAAAACAATAGCTTTTGGACTTGAGGATATTTGAATCCTTACTGTCATCTGAATTGTGGATTTGATAGCAAGTAATTGGGCTAATTAACTGATGTGCGATCTTTGAAAACTGAAAATTACTCAGTCTTGGTTTCATCACCTACAGAATGAGGATTCATTTAGCAAATGTTTGCATGTTTATGCTGTCAGAGGTTGAGAATGCATCAGTGAAAAAAAAGACAACTGAAGTTAACAATCACTTGTGGAATAAAAGAAATAATAATACCTAGAATATAGGATTGTGACAAGGAGGAAATTAAATGAGATGATGTGAATAAATGTACAGTGCACTGTAAACTCTCAGTTAAGAAAAAAAAAGCAGGGCTAGAGGAGGCTGTCTTTATGACTGTTACAAACTGATGTGGCTTACTGAGCCAGCCTGGATTCTCCTCTAGTTCCCAAATTCTCTTTTTTCCTGCTTTCTAGGCCACTGGTAGGTAACATTTCCCTCCTGTAATACTGGCCTAAATCCCTCCCATGTTGTCTGCAGACAGACTTGGACTAAATAACTTCCTTCAGAAAAGCTCTAGCTGTCTAGTGATAGGTCAAGAACATCGTTCAGTTTTCCAGCTCAACGGAAGGACAGAGAAATGTATGGACTCAGAGTCCCACAAAAATACGGAACCTTCCCGGCTTAGGCTCCCATTGCTGATCACGTCTAGAGGACACTGGTTAGCTCCTGCCCTCCGCAGCCATTGCTGCTGCTGCTGCTGCTGCTAAGTCGCGTCAGTCATGTCCGACTCTGTGCGACCCCATGAACTATAGCCTACCGGGCTCCTCTGTCCATGGGATTCTCCAGGCAAGAGTACTGGAATGGGTTGCCACTGCCTTCTCCGTCTGCAGCCATTAGCAAAGGATAATTTTGCTAAAGCAATTTGATGATATTATAATGTCAAAACACTCTGTAATAGAAATTAACCTAATGTAGAACTGTTAATACCTGTGGCTCCCAAGGTTACAATGGCCCAGAAAAATGTACACACAGGGAATCATCGTCTCAAGGCTACTGAGGGGAAAACAATCACATAAAAAATATGCATCTATGTGTGAGAGTGTTCATGTATGAGTGTTCCTGTCCAAGAAGTTTTAGACTTTTTTGTGATGCTGGATATGGGGAGAAAATCTCCAGTTAAATTTTCTATTTTAAATATTTTGTTGTTGTTCAGTTGCTAAGTCATGTCTGACTGTTTATGACCCTATGGATTACAGCACACCAGGTTTCCCTGTCCTTCATTATCTCCCGGAGTTTGCTCAAATTCATGTCCATTGAGTCAGTGATGCCCTCCAACCATCTCATCCTCTGTCATCCCCTTCTCCTCCTGCCCTCAGTCTTTCCCAGCATCAGTCTTTTCCAATGAGTCAGTTCTTCGCATCAGGTAGCCAAAGTAATGAAGCTTCAGCTTCAGCATCTGTCCTTCCAATGAATATTCAGGTTTGATTTCCTTTAGGATTGACTGGTTTATTCTCCTTGCAGTCCAAGGGACTCTCAAGAGTCTTCTGCAGTACCACAATTCGGTAATTCAATTCTTTGGCACCCAGTCTTCTTTATGGTCCAACTCTCATATCCATGCATGACTACTGGAAGATAATCCTATTTTAATGAACATGTTTAGCCACAAGATTCCATAATAAGTTTCTACTTCAACTTGATTAACCATTAAGACTTGATTAATCATTAATCAAGTTAATTAACCATTAACCATTAATTAATCAAGTCAATTAATTAACCATTAATCAAGTAATTCTTGATTAACCATTTCTACTTCATTTCTACTTGCTACTAAAGGCCTTCCTACCTCATGGCTGGAATTTGACTTTGAGAACCTCTTTTTCAACAAATAGAGATCAATAAAGCATTTGCTACTTTGAAGACAGATTTATGTGTTGGGCCATTTTCTCCTCTAGAAACCCTCCTAAAGGAAATATATTTATTTGGGTATCTATTGTCTAATTTGTCCTGTGGGAGATGCTTATCTCAAACAGGAAGAAAAAAAAAAAACAACTGAATTTAAAACTCCCTGGAGGTTACTTGGCATTTAGTTAACATGAAGGAAAAAAGAACTGATAATAATTTCAGGAGCTGGCACCATGTGAAGACTGATGGACTGCATGAACTAGAAAGGGCTTCCCCGGGGGCTTGGTGATAAAGAATTCTCCTGCCAGTGCAAGAGATTTGGGTTCGATCCCTGGGTCAGGAAGATCCCCTGGAGAAGGGAATGGCAACCCACTGCAGTATTCTTTCCTGGGAAATCCCATGGATAGAGGAGCCTGGCGGGCTACAGTCCATGGGGTCACAAAAGAGTTGGACACAACTTAGTGAATAGAACAACAATGCTCTAGGAATAAGAAATCAGTAGAACTTTACGCTAAGCAAACTGAAAGTTTTCTTTATAAGTAGGAATTGTATTTATTGGGATGGCCAAGAAGTTCATTCAGGCCAAGAAGTTCATTCAGGTTTTTCCGTAAGATGGAATAGAAAAGCCTGAACGAACTTATTGGCTAACCCAATAAGAAAGGCCTCTAAGACTAAAACACATCTCTGTCTCACAAAACTTACATTTCTGGGTACCAAAAATAATCCTTGTAAAAACGTTCTTTTAGTAAGTTAATGATTTTAAGTGGCGTTTTAGTCAACCATGATTTGAAGCAACAAAAACTTGTGCCACAAAAATCTAACAGGACATTTGTAAACATATATGTAATATGATCATTTCTAGGAAGAAAATAGATTTCTATCACAGAAAACATCTGTGAGGCATATAAATGTGTAATACGTGAGATATTTTGGTTCAAATTGTCTTTTTCTTACTGGACATTTCTCTTAAAACTAAGCTTCTTATCTGATTTTCTAAATCTATTAAGGGAAATAGTTTGAACACCACCAAAATGGGCTTCCCAGGTGGTGCTAATGGTAAAGAATCCACCTTCCAATGCAGGAGATGCAAGAGACAAGGGATTAATCCCAGGTCAGGACAATCCTGTAGAGGAGGAAATGGCAACCCACTCCAGTATTCTTGCCTAGAAAATTCCACTGATAGAGGAGACTGGAGGGCTATACAGTCCATAGGGTTGCAAAGAGTGGGACACAACTGAGCACACATTAAGGGAAACGTTTTGAACACCACCTATATAGAATTTTCAAAAACTGTAAATTCAGAAACGATAAATACATTATGCTGATTAGAAAATGAAAAAGAAGCATTTGTTCATTCAAAAACAAATGTTTCCTAAACATCTAAACTATGCCAGATGCTCCTGTAGGCATGTGGAGACAGAAGTGAATAACAGATAAAATCTCTGCCTTCAGGAAGGAAGAAAAAAATCACATTCTTTCATCTCAGTTCAGTTTAGTTCAGTTGTTCAGTCATGTCCAACTCTTTGTGACCCCATGGACAGCAGCATGCCAGGCTTCTCTGTCCATCACCAGCTCCTGGAGCTTACTCAAACTCATGTCCATTGAGTCGGTGATGTCATCCAACCATCTCATCCTCTGTGGTCCCCTTCTCTTCCTGCCTTCAATCTTGCCCAGCATCAGGGTCTTAATGAGTCAGTTCTTTGCATCAGGTGGCCAAAGTATTGGAGATTCAGTTTCAGCTTTAGTCTTTTCAATGAATATTCAGGACTGATCTCCTTTAGGATGGACAGGTTTTATCTCCTTGCAGTCCAAGGGACTCTCAAGAGTCTTCTCCAACACCCCAGTTCAAAAGCATCAATTCTTCGGTGCTCAGCTTTCGTTATGGGCCAACTCTCACATCCTCATCACTCATCACATACATGACTACTGGAAAAACCATAGCTTTGACTAGATGGACCTTTGTTGGCAAACTAATGTCTCTGCTTTTTAATGTGCTGTCTAGGTTTGTCATAGCTTTTCTTCCAAGGAGCAAGCATCTTTTAATTTCATGGCTGCAATCACCATCTATAGTGATTTTGGAGCCCCAAAAGTAGTCTTTCACTGTTTCCATTGTTGCCCCACCTATTTGCCATGAAGTGATGGGACCAGATGTCATGGTCCTAGTTTTTTGAATGTTGAGTTTTAAGCCAGCTCTTAAATCATACAAATGGATGGTAACCAAAATCAGTAAGTATATAATGGGGGGGGGGTGCGGTTTAAAATGCTCATAAGAGGCAAGGTGAGGTGTGACCAAAAAAATTAAAAAAAAAAAACAACAGAGTTTTCATACAATGAGGTACCACCTTAGACCAGTGAGAATGGCCACCATTAAAAAGTCTTCAAACAATAAATGCTGGAGAAGGTGTGAAGAAAAGGGAACTGTCTTACAATCCCACACTGTTGGTGGGAATGTAAACTGGTATATCCACCATAGAAAGCAGTATGTGCTGTGCAATGGTTGGTTACTCAGTCTTGTCTGACTCTTTGGAACCCGTGGACTGCAGCCCTCCAGGCTCCTCTACCCATGGGGATTCTCCAGGCAAGAATACTGGAGTAGGGAATCTTCCCAACCCAGGGACTGGACCCAGATCTCCCACACTGCTGGTAGATTCATTCTGAGCCACCTGGGAAGCCCAGAAAGCAGTATCCAGGTCCCTCAAAAACTTGAAAGTAGAGTTGCTATAAGATTGATCAATCCTACACCTGGGCACATGCCCAGACAAAATTACAATTCAAAAAGATACATGCATCCTGATGTTCATAGGAGCACTATTTATAATAGTCAAGATGTGCAAACAACCTAAATGCCCACTGACTTATGAATATACAAAGAAGATGTGGAATACATACAACGGAATACTACTCAGACATGTGTAAGAACAAAATAATGCCATTTGCAAGAACATAGATGGACCTGGAGATGATCATACCAAATGAAGTTAAGTCAGAAAGAAAAAAGACACATGTCATATATCACAGATATGTGAACCTAAGCTATGGCACAAGCGATCATATTTATGAAACAGAAACAGACTCACAGATACAGAGAACAGACTTGTGGCCGCCAAAGGAGGGGGAAGCAGGGAAGGAAAGAGCTGGAAGTTTGGAGCTAGCGGATACAAACTAGCATATGCATACTATGAATAAACAGTGGGGTTTTACTATATAAAACAGGGAAACACATTCAATATCCTCTAATAGACCATAACGGAAAAGAATATGTACAAGAGTACGTGTGTGTGTGTGTGTGTGTGTGTGTGTATGTGTGTGTAAAATATATGCTGGATTACTTTGCTGTACAGCAGAAATGAACACACTGTAAATCAACTATACTTCAAGAAGATTAAAAAAAAAATTTCAATCAAGTTGGAATCAACAAACATGAAGTGATCACTGATAATACAAAACAAAAGGTAATTAAGTGATGGGTTGTTTGTTATAATCCATCCACCCCACATGGGTCGTAAGAGGCAAGATTTAATGAGGTTGAGGTAAGCTGACCTTGAACAAAGGGTTGAGTAGGTTTAAAAGGAGAGATTCTGCAGAAAGTTTGGCTGAGGAATTAAATGTGAGCACATGTCGAGGGCAGAAGGTTGTCTGGCTAAAGCAGGGCTTGTGTTTTTGAGAAAAGTGGGGTGCCGTGCTAGAAATGTAAGAGATTATGAAAGAATTTGATGACTGGTAAGACAGATAGAACCGATGTTAGGAAGCCAAGGAAAATTTGGCGGGGTGAGTCAAATAATGAGAGCGGTGCTCGTGGAAGCTTAAACTGGTGGATGGGGTCAAAGTCAACCACAATGCGACCAACCAGCCATAGAGAAAAATGCTGTGCCTCAGCAGAAAACTATGCTCCGTCTAGACTCTCAAGAGCAGCACCAGAGTTACCAGATTCTGCTTCTGTGGGAGTCCTCAACAAGTCTGAGTTTAAGTGATAGCAATGCAAAATAATTCTTGCATAAATTCTGTCCTGTTCGGAAGCAATCTGAGCTACTTCTATGCCCTCTGGGGGCGGCCTCCATTTGTACATTCGTTTCAATATTCCTGATCTATCAGTAAGCCTATTCTTCAGATTCTCTTTGAATTGGCTGTAACTTCTGCCTGGTCCCCTCACTGATTGATGAATATCATAAATTCTGAACACATGTTCATTTTATGCCCATATGAAAGTCAGCATTTTGCCTTTCTGGAAACCTATCCTGAAGGGTAAAGTCATAGCACAGGAGAGAGGTGAGTATCAGTGCAAATGGAGAGAAGGAGAAACCAGACTTCAAAGAAAATGATGGACAAGGCATGGTGACTCAATAGGGACTGTGAGTAACTCCCCACTTCTCACTGTGGTCTTATCATTCATGACTGGCGCTCATGGCTACAAAATTTACAAATCTTCAACAAACTGTGAGAAGCACAGGTGCCAATACATCGAGAAGACAGACAAAGCATTTTAAGCAACTTAGTTTCCTGACATTTGCTACTTTCTGCAAGTCCTCCTGAATTCCTCCTAGGTCCTCAAGAACAGCTACCCTCCTGAGACTGATGCCAAACACCAGTTTACCTATGACTTATCTCTTTGCTTCAACCTTCCCTGAGGAGGAAGATGGAGAAATAAACAATGGTAATTTGACATGTTTAAAAGGTTTTCCTTGTTTCCAGCTAAGACACATTTGGAAAGAGGGAATTAAAAAACAAGCAGAGGATAAATATTGTCAGAAAACAGGAAAAAGATAAAAGGTTAAGTTGGCCTCAGATATCTTCCCATTTGATTAATCTATATGGGGATAATTAGAAACTGACCATAACCACAGTTTCTCTTGCCCACAGACTCAAACTTGAAGAAAACCAATTACTGGTGTCTTTTAAGTTATCTATATATATATATATACTACATGTTTAATTCAATACACAAAGTACATCATGTGATAAATTGAAGACAACACCATGCTTACAGCTAAACAAGCAAACTCACCAACATATCTACCCATTGTTTTAAAATCCAGGACAGGTTCTGAGAATATAGCCATAAATGCTGGATTAGAACTTTTACAAAAACATAGCCCGGTTTCAATAATGATAACTCACTTGTAACATTCTGAAACTGTGCAAAGTGTTTCCATATAGATTAATAGACTCAACTTTAACCTGTAAGTCAAAGTTCCCAGTTCACATATGAGCAAGCTGAGGCTGAGAGGCTGGGTGACTTGCTCGAGTGGACACAATTTGTTAAGAGCTGGAATTCAAATCCAGGAAAATCTTAAATTCCAGTGAACTCCTTACTAACCACCAAAGGCACATTATCTGTGTTCCACACACAGTCTGTTATTTTGAGTAATGGAGCATATCTATTCGCAGATACTATTCCTCATTCCCAGTGAAATCTCAAGGGCTGCTCTCAGGAATCCTTTTTGTAATTCTTGAATCCAGATTAACCAAAGAGTAAGAATATTATGGGAGTATAGACGTCACAGAGAAAGAGTCAATTTTTAGGAGACTGACTGATTCATGGCCCCAAGTAATAGCCAAACCCTTGGTTATCTATGACCACAATATTGCTTTTTAATTAGCTACTGAGTTTGGTGAGATTTGTTACGCAGCAACATTGTGGCCATAGATAACTAATACACTCTGTCTTCCCTTAGGCATGCACACTACCTTCCTGACTTTGACCCCTGAACATATCTCTTTAAGAAGAAAGAATAAGTTGAACAATTAATTGATCTCTCTTTAGGAAACTGGACTCTGAAATGGTAAATGTAGCATATTAATATGGCTTCAGCAAAATATCATATAAATGAATTTTCTTAAAAAATAAAAATTTATCTACAGCCCAGAATTAATGTTTCACCTGATTTGTTTCTTTGTTTCCTCCCCAAGACAATGACCAAGCAATATAACAGTCAAAGATGCTCACAAACCTCTTGCTCAAATCAATTTCCAAGGTAATAAATCGCATTGCCTGCATGATTAAAACAAATCCACATCAGTGACCCTAGTGGTCCATCCTCTAACATACTCCAGTACTATAGACCCATATTTCCTGAATGTTTATGACCTGAAGTAAAGAAAAGAGAAGCAGAATCATCTGTATACCAGAAGAGGAGCTATTCTTTCCTTTGTAGGAAGATGAGGCAAAATGGTCTATTCGGCCAAAGAATCACTGGCTTCACAGGATGTTTTTTCCAGGATGTTTTTTCCAAGTGGAAAGTAATATTAACATAACAGACAGAAATTATTATTTTTACTGACCTCAAGATGTGCTGAATATCACTGAGTCAAACCATAAACAAACAGAAACAACCAGCATGCAAAAAAATAATAAAAAAGACTCATTTTTTATCTTTGGTTCTGTTGATTGCTCCTTCCTCTTGCGAGCAAGCCTTATTTTTCCCTGCTTCATCAAAATAGGCACTGAAAACAATTAATTTAAGGGAGAAAATGTCCTACACCATGATAACTAAAATTATCTATGCAAATATCAGGACCTAACAAGTAAATTCGGGGAAGGCAATGGCACCCCACTCCAGTACTCTTGCCTGGAAAATCCCATGGGCAGAGGGGCCTGGTAGGCTGCAGTCCATGGGGTTGCAAAGAGTTGGACACAACTGAGCGACTTCACTTTCACTTTTCACTTTCATGCTTTGGAGAAGGAAATGGCAACCCACTCCAGTATTCTAGCCTGAAGAATCCCAGGGATGGGGAGCCTGGTGGGCTGCCATCTATGGGGTCACACAGAGTCGGACACGACTGAAGTGACTTAGCAGCAGCAGCCTCAGCAGCAGCAAGTAAATTACTAAATATGCTATAAATATCACTAGTGAATGAAAGCCTGGTTAAAATGATATTTCAGCTCCATTAGTCAGTAGAACAGCTCAACCTTAAGGACTAACTATGCTTTTGCTTCAATGTTCCAGAGAGGCTGAGAAGGCACTTGAGAATTCACACGTATTAATAGAAAAATGCTCATCTCAAAAGTATGGCACAGAGAATGGACACAGCATTTTCTACCCATATTCATTGAGAGCTGGAAAGGAGCAAAAGATGTTTAAAATTAGCGTTCAGTATGCACTGAAAATGGGACAGTGATATTTTGCTGACCTAAATGTTTACAAAAGAATTAAAAGGCAATTAGAAACGCAAAGCTTTTCTTCCTTCGAGGGAGGATACAATTATCAAGGTCAGTTATGCTGTGCTCAAAGGCTGTGTGTCCGCTTAGTAAAGAGTGGCCAGAATAAATAATAATCCCCGTGGGCTTGCCCAGGGCTTCGCTGCCTGGACACCAGAACAACAGAGAACTCTTTCCCAAACCTATTCTCCATCACCTAAGATATGCTGATGACACCACCCTTATGGCAGAAAGTGAAGAGGAGCTAAAAAGCCTCTTGATGAAAGTGAAGGAGGAGAGCGAAAAAGTTGGCTTAAAGCTCAACATTCAGAAAATGAAGATCATGGCATCCGGTCCCATCACTTCATGGGAAATAGATGGGGAAACAGTGGAAACAGTGTCAGACTTTATTTTTTAGAGTCTGAGTGAACTCTGGGAGTTGGTGATGGACAGGGAGGCCTAGCATGCTGCAATTCATGGGGTCGCTGAGAGTCAGACATGACTGAGCAACTGAACTGAACTCAGCGTTCAGATGTTCTTTTGATGAATATGTCGGGGAGAAAGTGGTCTCCCCATCCTATTCCTCTCATCTTAGGACCGCCCCCCTAATTAGTCATTTCTGTAATTATTTTTTCCTCTTGGTTTCCATCTTTTTTTAACACTACTTCCAATGGTTTATCTCCATATCTGTCTGATTGCATTTTTTCTGAGCTTATCTTTGTTTCCCATGAAGTTTTGTTTTATAGAGGTAGTTGTTTTACACTGCTTCTGAAATACAAGACAGTGTGCTTGTCACAGTTTTAATTTCTTCACAGGAAATTTCTTATACCTTAGTAACATTCTTTCTTGTCACTTATTTTCCCTGTTCTTTTTCACCTTTATTTTTATAGTCTTTGTGTCAATGTTCTATTAGTGTTCCATTATTGTTAGTATCCATTCATTAAAAAAAAAAATTAGTCCGTTTTGGGTATCTACAAATAGCAGCATGTCACGGGCAACAGATTCTCCTTAACTCACAGTTGCTACCTGATGACAGAGCTGTGCATATGTGAATTCCTTTAGCTTTTACTACCAGACTGCCCACAATGTACCCTTTCTTCTTCAACATTTTATTCTTTATTATATCTGTGTATTTCCTCTTGTCGGTTCTTCCTTGTTTAGTCTCAGTGGCATATCTTTTCGCCACTACAAAGAATTATTGGCTCTATTATTCACAGTGGCTTATGTAATTTTGACCATTGTGGCCTATTAGTTGCATCTGAGAGCTGTAGCTGTAGGGAAACATTCTGTTTCCTTTTGTACCTTATTCAACCTTCACTTCATTTGGCAGCTCTTTCTCATATGCTGTGGTTTGAATTAGAAATGTCTCTTGGTTTTACCTAATACCAGATTTGCTTCTCTCTCTCAGTCTCATTAATTTCAAATAAAAAGGGAAAGGAGCAGTGTTATTTATCTGTTTTCAAAATAGAAACCTAAGCAACTCAAAGCTCATACTCTAAATTACTCTGCTATACTAATACATTACACTCTGAATGCCCCACTACTATTTTTCTAAGTAACCTATTATCTTAGGTTCTTGATAATTACAACTGGGGCTTTGGGTATTTACAAAGTTGTTTTATTCTTCTGCTTTGTGAATGCTAAGTGAGGTGATATTTAACATTTTAATATGTGACAAATGAGAAAAAAGTTAAAGTTTTGTTTTTTTAGGAGCAATCATTTTTGTAAAAGTTATGATCAGAGTCTTCACATATCTCCTTAGGAATGAGAAATTCAGTCTCATTCACTGTTGGTAAGTAATGACCACATGATATGCTTGCCATGACAGCCATACTTCATGACTGCCTTCTCTATGTGTGTGGTGCTTAGTTGCTATGTCCAACTATTGCTACCCCAAAGACTATCACCCACCAGGCTGCTCTGTCCATGGGATTCTCAACGAGTACTGGAGTGGGTTGCCATTAGTGTGAGTAGATAAGAGACAAGTTTCCTACCATACTTGTGCATGTTGACACTTCCTCATTGAAGAAGTAATGTCTTGGTTTCAAAGGCTTACCTTTTTTGGTTTTTCCTTACAGCCCATCACTTTCCACCATACAATCATCTTCTTTCTCTTCCCCTTGTCCCCTTCAATCCTAGACGTTTCCATCTGTGTTGAGTCAGCTGTCAGTCTTGCTGCTTTTCAGTGTTTCCTCCTGTCCATCTACCAAAAAAACCACACTCACATCCTCTGACCATTTAATCAGCTCTCCCACTTTTATTTTACCCTTTACAAATAAACCAGTTGAAGAGCTAAGTAATCTGTTGGTGCCTACTATTATCTCCGTTTTAATGATAAGGAAACCAAGGCAAGGAAGAGGTCAAGTGATCGAATCTTATCTCAATATAAGGCCTTCTCTCAAGGGAATTTCATCTTCCTGTGAAATTTACTTGTATGGTATTGATTCCTAATTGTGCATATCTTGATTTCTGATTCTCACTTAGGTCTCCTTTATTATTAATGAATTAAAACTGAGTATATTACACAAATGAAAATGATATTTAAAACTACATTAATTTTTCTTCACACTTTTCATACAGTATACATACATGCGTGTGTGTATATATATATATTTACAGTTTTTCTCTAGCAGCTATAGTCCTGCTTACCTGTTTCCTAAATGTTAGTTGTTGTTGTATTGTTCAGTTGCTAAGTCATATCCACCTCTTTTCTGACTCCATGAACTGTACCCTGCCAGGCTCCTCCATCCATGGGATTTTCCAGGCAAGAATACTGGGGTGGGTTACCATTTCCTTCTCCAGGGAATCTTTACCACCCAGGATTCCAACCTGCATCCCCTGAATTAGCAGGCAAATTTTTTACCACTGAGCCACCAGGGAAGACTTCCTAAGTGTTAAGATCCTGCTACTCCTGGTAAATTCTTCCATATTTGCTACAAGAGAGTGTAAATTCTCTGAGCGATCTTCATTTAAAATCAGTTTAATGATACAACTCACCATGGACTGCTGCTAGCCATCCTATTTGCAGCTTCTTCTAAGTCTAATTATATTTTCATACAAGTGCTACAAACATGTGTAAACAAATTGTCATGTCACTCTTTTGCTCAAAAGTTGTGGTAGTTCTCTATGAATATTGGAGAATATTCTTTAATCATTCATTCAACACATGGTAATTGACCTCTTAGAGTGTTTCAGGCACTGGTGTAACTGTCACAAGACAAATAAGATCTCACTGTCATAGAGAGAAACAGATACATATCTAATATATGTATCTAATATATATATATCTTATATATATATATAATGTAATACTTTCAATATAAAGAGAGAAGTCAGGGATTATCAGATAATGTAAAGTGCTATGGAAAACAAGATAATATGCTGGATTGTGACAGCATAGCATTTTGGATTGTTTCTCAATGTAACACTTGAATTAATACTTGGTTATTGAGACCTGGCCTAGCAAATGGAACAGAGGAGGAGAGGAGCCTAATCCAATAGGGGAACAGAAAATAGGCAAATGTGGCTCAAATACAATAAACCAAGAGTGAGACTGGTTGAAGATGAGTTTGAAGAAGTAAAGGCTAGAAAACTGAGGGCCAAGCAGACCTTCCTACAGGTGTGAAGTATCTATTAGGTTGGTGCAAAAGTAATTTCAGCTTTGCATTGTTGAACTTTGCCATGTGATCTTGGAATACATTGTTAAATAAATGTGGTTATGTTATACATCATTTTAATGCACACTTCTTGCTTTATTTATTTTTTTTTTGCTAATGAATGACTGTGCCTGTGTGGTCACTCAGTCATGTCCAACTCTTTGCAGCCCCGTGAACTGTAGCCCACCTGGCTCCTCTGTCCATGGGATTTTTCAGGCAAGAATACTGGAGTGTGTTGTCATTTCCTCCACCAGGGGATCTTCTGACTTAGGGATCAAACTCCTGTGTCTGCATCTCCTGTGTCTCCTGCATTCCCAACAGATTCTTTACCCAAGGAGCCATCAGGAAACCCAATGAATTATTACTTTCTGTTTATTTTATATGTATTTTAGACTATGGAAATAATGTTAGAGAAAAAGCAAATTCAAGCGGTTTTCTTATTCAAATTCAAAATGGGTCATAAAGTAGCGGAGTCAACTCGCAACGTCAATAACACATTTGGCCCAGGAACTGCTAATGAACAAACATTGTAGTGGTGGTTCAGTAAGTTTTGCAAGAGACAAGAGTTTTGAGGAAGAGGAACACAGTGGTCAGCCATCAGAGGTTGGCAATGACCAGCTGAGAGCATCATCAAAGCTTATCCTCTTACAACTACATTAAAAGTTGCCCAGGAACTCAAACATCAATCACTCTATGGTCATTTGGCATTTGAAGCAAATTGGAAAGACAAAAAAACTCAATAAATGAGTGCCTCATGAGCTGACAGAAATTTTTTTTAAAGTGTTGTTTTGAGATGTCATCTCTTATTCTTTGCAACCACAAACCATTTCTCAGATTGTGATGTACAATGAAAAGTGCATTTTATATGACAACCAGTGGCAACTAACTCAGTGGTTTGACCGAGAAGAAGCTCCAAAGCCTTTCCCAAAGCCAAACTTGGACCCAAAAAAGGCTTATGGTCACTGTTTGGTGGTCTGCTGCTGGTCTCATGCCCTACAGCTTTCTGAATCCCAGTGAAACCATTACAGCTGAGAAGTAGGTTCAGTAAATTGATGAGATGCACTGAAAACTGCAATGTCTGCAACTAGCATTGATCAACAGAAAAGGCCCAGTTCTTCTCCACAACAATGCCTGACTGCTGGTTGCACAACCAATGCTTCGAAAATGGAACAAATTGGGTTACAAAGTTTTGCCTCATCTGCCATATTCACCGACCTCTCCTGACAGCTTTTTTGCAGGGAAAATGTTTCCACAAGCTGCAGAATGCAGAAAATGCTTTCTGAGGGCTTGCCAAACCCCAAAGCACGAATTTTTATGCTGTTGGAAAAAACAAACTTATTGACAAAAATGTGCTGATTGTAATGATTCCTGTTTTGGTTAATAAAGATGTGTTTGAGTCTAGTTATAATGATTTAAAATCAAGCCCCAAACCATAATTACTTTGGCACCAACCTAATAAGTGTAGTGGGACACCCTGAGGGGATTTTAATTAGGGAATCTCACTTACATGCATAGAGATCACATTGGAGCTCTTTGTAAAAGTTAGGAGACTATGCAGTAATCCAATCTTGGAGCAGGGCAGCAACTGAGGATGCTTTTGCTTTATTAAGCTCACTTCTTGTTTTTCCTGATACATGCTCTTAATTTTCATACTTTGCAGAGGGATGATTTATCACTTAGGATAACATCATATTTTGTTTGTCAATTTTTTTTATTACCAATGTTCTTTGATTTTCAGTAGCAAGAATAATACTGGTCTATAATTTATTCATATTTTCTCGTGTCAAATAAAAGACAGAAATTTTGAAGCTGAAGCTCTTAGATAAACACATAATGAAAAGTGAAGCTTTAAGGTACTTTTCTACATTGACTTCCATGTGAGAATTTGGTAATTTTGCTTATCAAAATTGCATAATTCTGCAGATTTAGGCAAAATGATGCAACTCTCTCTTGAAATCAAATTACATAAAAGCTACTTTTTGAACTCTGGATAAAATGCTGCTGCTGCTGCTAAGTCACTTCAGTCGTGTCCGACTCTGTGTGACCCCGAAGACGGCAGCCCACCAGGCTCCCCCATCCCTGGGATTCTCCAGGCAAGAATACTGGAGTGGGTTGCCATTTCCTTCTCCAGTGCATGAAAGAGAAAAGTGAAAGTGAAGTCACTCAGTCTGTCCGACTGTTAGCAACCCCATGGACTGCAGCCCACCAGGCTACTCCGTCCATGGGATTTTCCAGGCAAGAGTACTGGGGTGGGGTGCCATTGCCTTCCCTGATAAAATGCTATGAGGTTCATTTACTACCATACTATGAGTCAAGTGTAGGGTAAGGGGATGAAATGGGGTTGAAAATTATTAATACAAACATAAATATGTATTTTAANCCAGGCTACTCCGTCCATGGGATTTTCCAGGCAAGAGTACTGGGGTGGGGTGCCATTGCCTTCCCTGATAAAATGCTATGAGGTTCATTTACTACCATACTATGAGTCAAGTGTAGGGTAAGGGGATGAAATGGGGTTGAAAATTATTAATACAAACATAAATATGTATTTTAAAGCAACTTTAAACAGTGAATACATTTATTGGAGAAAGGTTAAGAAACACCATCAAACAAAAATCTTCAGTAAAAGACAAATAGGAAATTATGATACATTCCATAATTTAAAGTCTCTCCCTATGTAATGATTTCCTTAAGGTGCTCCATGCATTGAGTTCAGTTAAACTTTCAGTATGAGAGTTTTGGTGTGTGTTTATGATTTTTTTTATTCTTACCCACAAATCTTTGTTGTTGATGTTGCTTCAGTTTTTTTTTTTTTAATTTTTTTAGAGTTTACAGTGTTGTTTAGTTTCTGCTATACAACATGAATTTTATTTATTTGCCTGCTGGTCTCTTTTTATTTTTANAAAAAAAAAAAAAAAAGGAGGTGGACCTCCATGAGAACAGAGACTGAATCTGGCTTTTTCAACCAGTGATTTGTACCATGTCCTGAAGGTATATTTGTCAACCATGACACAAGACTACAGAGGAAAAAAAAAATCCATTCCCACAGCTTCAGAAATCCATGAAAAGTGATATAGCCAAAAATGAAAAAGTGACAATACTTCAAAAAGGAGCCACTTGTGAAATGATTTGTAAGGATATAACACTGTCTTTCTTCAGTGTCAATATAGTTTTAAAAATATACATTTGAAGTTATTTCAAGATTCTTTAGCTCAAAACACAACAAAGGTAACTTAGAAACCTCTTCTTGTGGCTTAATTGTGCACTTTCTACAGGATAAGAAACAAAAGGAGAAATGGATAAGAAATGAGGCAATGGATGAGAAACAGTAGGACTGACAAATATGGGGCGTGTGTGTGTAGTTAATTTGGTTAAAGTTGTATTCATTTTTAAAGTAAAGAAGGACATTAAGGATAAGTAAATTATATCACACAATGACTTGAATTCATGTAATAAATACTGAAGCATCTCGAGCAAAATGAAATGTCAGCATCTCTAGCTCTTACTCATGAAAATACATGAAGTTAACATTTATGGACTACATACTATGTAGTCAGCATCAAGCTAGATGCTTTCACATATGATCATATGTGTACACTTCAGGATCATTTCACCTCAGAGCAGAAAAGTGAGTCTCAGAGAGGTCAATTAATTTGTCCAGTCACCTAGTTTAAGGGACATCCCTGGGTCTTGAACCCAAGCATTTTCTGAATCCAATTTCAGTGTGCTTTCATCTAACCATGCTAAAAGGATGTAGGAACTGAACACTAAATCAGACCAAGTGATCTCAGCTAACAAGTTTACTATGTAAGTGCCATGATACCTTCCTTTCACATGAGGATATCTAGCAAATACAATTCAATAAACCAGTTGTAAATTTTACTGAATGACATTTTTATCTCACCTTGTAACATCTCCTCAAAATGGAATTTCTTTCATTCAACAAGTATTTACTGAGTCAGTACCATGCACCAAGCATTTTTCTAGGTTCTAGGGATTTCACAAGGAGCAGATTCCCTGTTTTCATGGAGTTTACAGTCCAGTCGATGATAGAGAGATAAGCATCCCCTTGCAATCAGTGCTAGTTGCTGTGTTCCAGGAAATACAAGGTGCCCTGAGGCTTAGAGAACTCCAAACCCAAACTTGGGGGAACAGAGAAGTATCACAGAGCAAAGGATTCAAAACTGAGATCTAAAGAACTGGAAGAAAGGGAAGGACACACTGAGTCTGGAGAAGAAATTGGTGTGTATAGTCACATGAAGACATTTGCACTCTGTCTNTGAGGCTTAGAGAACTCCAAACCCAAACTTGGGGGAACAGAGAAGTATCACAGAGCAAAGGATTCAAAACTGAGATCTAAAGAACTGGAAGAAAGGGAAGGACACACTGAGTCTGGAGAAGAAATTGGTGTGTATAGTCACATGAAGACATTTGCACTCTGTCTTGACCTCAGTGGAGGACGAAAGGGCAAGGGCAACCTCCTCCAGTATTCTTGCCTGGAGAATTCCATGGACAGAGGAACCTGGCGGGCTATACCGTCCATGGGGACAAAAGAGTCGGACGCGACTGAGCGACTGACACATTTTTTACCTCAATGGTGTGGCCATTCAAGAGTTTCAAGCAGCCAAAAGTCAGAGATTTTCTTGTTTGAGAAGGATCCTTTCTATAGTGATGGGATGAATGGATTTAAGGAATGGCAGTGGGCAGGCAAGTTAAAAGGCTACAAATAAAAAATAAAATAAAGGCTGTGAAAAGAAAAAAAAAAAAAAGAAGGTGGTGGTTTAATTGGGTAGAGAGGGGCCAAGAAGACGTTAGTGGAAGTAAACTCAAGCTGATCATGACTGACTAGCTGTTGGTGATCATGGGGGTGAAGACAGCGAGTGATTCAAGTAGTGGGGGAGGGGGAGTAGTGCCACGCTCAGAAGAAAAAACAACTTGGGAAGGGAAATGATGAATTACATTTTGAATGAGCTGAGTTTGTGTGTCTATCAGGCAGTCTAGAGGAGAGGGTATGGTCTGGGCTGCCTATAAATTATGCTTTTTACGAAACTCTTAAATGGCAGTAAGCAATGAACTTTCTTTCTGCTTCCTTAAAGGATAACAGTCTCAGAACTAAATCTCTGAATCTGTAAAAAGAGCTTACCTGTCTGGAGTTTTTGAAGAACCACGGGGCATATCTATCTACAACCGTTAAAGGCTTAAAATTATTTAAAGCATGGCCACTCCCTCTTTGCTGAAGAGAAATTTTGGAAAGTCATGATCACAAGACATGATCATATTAGAATCTTTCATTCTAATTTTTCTTCTAACTTTCTTTCTAATTTTCATTCTAACTTCTGGGAGTCAAAACATAATTAAAGGGAAATACAAGTGACTTTACTCAGATGCTGATTCCAACGGCAGCCTTAAAATAATGCAAGCTTTCTAAAGCCAGCATAATGGAGCTGCCAGGAGTCATGAAGGGTACGGTGAGTCTGCAAACAGATGGTGGCTAGGAAAACTGTCAAATGTACAGAGCCTGGAGTAGCCTTTTAAGTGGACCAGACTCCAGAGAGCCGTAACCAGATTACTGGCCCCATATTGACAGTTTGCGTTTTACTTTCACAGTCCTCACAGATGGACAACACATTCTCAACATGTTTGGAAAGAAAGATCTTGGCTGAGTGGTAAGCACCAGAGATGTTCAGAAACTGTTTTCAACTTATTCATTCAAGTCCCCCAAGGGGAACTCTTCTGACCTCCAGCAAGTATCCAGGATTCCAGCATCATCCTTCTTTGGCAAATAATGTTAAGTTCTAGAACAGTCTTTAGTGAAATAGGAAAAA